>PVJI01000279.1:247069-301818 GCA_004026765.1 Micronycteris hirsuta | reverse complement strand
AAGCCCCGGAGAGGCAACCTAGCAGCATGGGGAGCCGGAAAACGAATCTGGACCCATTGACCTCAAACTGGATGAAGAGGAAATGCCACCGCCTACTCGTGTGAAAGTCCCTTGGCACCTCCTGTGTTCCAAAAGCACAGACACGGACATACATACTCCCTTTAACGGGGGGAGTGCAGAGGGGCAGGAAACACGGAAGGTTCTGTCACTCCACAGAACCGATGTAAGAGTGCCTGCCGTTGAAATGATCGCAGTTTCAGAGGGACCTCGGAGAGCCTGAAAGCAAGCCTTCCATCACTGAGATGATGCTAAGTCCCCAAAAGGGTAGGTGATTTGTCCGAGGTTCTGCTGTGAGCCAATACAGAGTCTGTCCTCCGACTGCCCCCGCCCCCGGGCTCTTTCCAGAGCACACCTCCATGCCACCCCGGTACCAAGGCTGAAAAGTCTGTTCTTCGTTGAGATGCAGGGTGCCTGAAGGCAGCACGCTTTGGCAAGTGTAATCGGAATAATTCTATTTGAAGGCTGCAATTAGTTCCCTTCGGTGGGTCATCATAGTCTCAGGCTGTTTACGAGTAAATCTTCCAAATGATCGACTCCCATGTTCAAGCCTCTTTTCCACACTCAGATTATCACCTAAGTAGTTAGTCACACATGCAGCCAACGAACCCCAGTGATTACCCCAAAGAAACATGTGCAAGACAAGAATGTGTCATGTTTATT
Organism: Micronycteris hirsuta; assembly: GCA_004026765.1. NCBI lineage: Eukaryota > Metazoa > Chordata > Mammalia > Chiroptera > Phyllostomidae > Micronycteris > Micronycteris hirsuta. The sequence continues at coordinate 301,098 of PVJI01000279.1, read as the reverse complement.
AATCATCTGTCAAGTTCTATAGAAAAGAGTGCAAAGAGGGAATTACCAGTCAAAACCCAACTGATCTGATTCAGGCAACGTAAGAAATACCTTGCTTCCTCTCTAGCAACAAAAACTGAAGTTCGGAACACAGTGAAGCAATGCATCCAATCTTGAGTCTTGAGAGAGATCATTACAAGCCATGTCGGCCCTAGCAAAAGGCTTCCTTAGTACTGTAATACTGGTCTCAGGACCAACAAGAGGCCAGGACTGCACTCATCAGTGAGAACACTGAAGCGCCAATCACGTGCAGGATTTAGCCTGAAGACGACTGACCTTCCACTACCATGGTTCTCATTTAAATTCCACGCCAGGGTGACAAAGACAAAACCAAAAGCCATCCTCACGGATCTATTCCAGTGACCTCTGCAGAAAAGAGTGAGTAAAAATAAACTGCGTTTCCTGTTGCTTTTAGAGGGGCCCAGACTTAAAGAACCAAGAAAAATGGACCCTTGGATGCCTTGTAGGAAATATATCAGATGATTCTGCAAACATTTGGGTCCATTTCCTGAAGGCATTAAAGCAAAATGCACAGGAAAATGTATCTCCTTTTAAATGGGGAGGAGTCTTCCCCGTGGGGGCAGAAGCTACGGGTGGACAGAAAGGAGATGGCAAATGACTGGTCAGAGCTGGCTGTGTGTCCCGGCCACACCTGCAGTGCCGTGGTCTCCACAGCAACCACGAGAGATACACTCTGGACAACAGGTCTAATTTAGAGAGGAGGGAAACGAGGCTCTGAGACATTAAATAACCAGCCCAAGGCCACCGAACCAAGATTCAAATCCCTGAGTCCCACGAGTGAGGGGACTGGGTAACTATGAGGACAGGACAGCAACAGAATCACCAATTTCCATCCGGTTACCCCGCCATACTGCTCCAGTAAAGCTAACTTCCTCTTGGAGACAAAGGTTAGTAGAAGAAACCAAACTGAGCTCTCAGCCAAAAGCAGGGGAAAGTTAATATTCCAGAAGCAAGAAGGGGTCTTATTTCTCCTGCAAGGGAAGGGAATGACACACAAATGTGTCGTGACCTACACAAACAGCCCGGGTCAGCAGTCCCGGGCCACGGCTGCCTGTTCGCCCACCTGGCGGGGAGGCAGGGCTGTGCCCACGCTGACATGCTGACCACACTCCACCGCCCGAGGTTCTGCCGTAATGGGTCTGGAGCAGCACCCAGGCATCTGCGTTTTTAAAGCTCACCAAGGGCTCGCCTAATAGGTGGCCAGGGTTGAGAACCAGTGATGGAGGGGGATGGGATGTGGTTTGCCCTTTTCACTAAAGCAAAGCATGTCCTGCAGAGGTCCTCTTCAGAGTCTTGAGGAATGACAGACAGGACCTTCACTCATGTACAACTGGAGTAGCTCGGGACACGTCGTTTGTCTTCCCGGAGCCCGTTTTCCCACCTACCCCCCACAGGGTGAGGAGAGCACACCTGATTTACCTCGGTTCCCGTAGCGCCAGGGCCTGGATGGAACTGGCGTGTGAGAAAACCCTTTCTGCTGACATGAAGGCCCGATTTCCCTGCCTGCTCTATACTCCCAGGACCACACATTCATTCGCTCAACGAACATGAACACCGTGAACTGTGGGCACATCCTGTCCCAACGGCTTGGGTTGTCTGGTGGAAAGACAGAGATTCCTGCCCTCGTGGAGCGTACATTCCAGCAAGAGGGAAGCAGACTGCAACAAGGGACCCAGCGGGAGTCTCAGTCGTGCAGCAGGTAGAGGGTGATGAGCACTGTGGAAAAATAAGGCGTGGGATTGACCCTTCCCACGTGTGCACGTTTGGGTGTGCCCCTGTGGATACAGCCTGGAATGACTATTTTATTTCAGACTATAATTTTTGTCACATTGGTCAAACCTTGTGACATGGCCATGTTTCCTCTTAGCAAAGCTCGCTGGTTAAGAATGAATGTGTTACACTAGGATTGTGTCACTCCAGTTTCACGGCGTATTTTTTAACATCAATTTTAGACTTTTCTTCCCACCAACTTGGACCTAGTTATTCAGACCAACGATGCTGCTGAGAACAACTAAAAATGGGACGAGCGTTATTGAAAGCACTCTGAAGAGACGGCGGGGAGGGGGGAGTGGGTGCGGGGAGGGGGAGTGGGTACGGGGTGGCCGGCAAGGCTGCGAAAAACTACAGGGACAGATCAAAACTCAGAAGGGAACCCAGCGTTTGGGAAGGGCTTTCCTTCCAGGAGTAGCCGCATTTTCCAGAACAGATTGCTAAAATGTGAGGACTTGGGAAGAGAGGATGACGGCTTTCCCTGAGTTGGGGGGATTGGAATTCAGGGCCTGCCAAAGGTGGGGAGACTGATGGCCCCCCACAGTTGATGTTAGGACTGTCTTCATGGTGAAGTGTTACTCTTTGGGGGTCCTATGCTGTGACATGTGTCAGAATTTTCTTCCTTTTTAAGGTACAATAATATTCTATTGGATGTATATGTATGCCACGTTTTGTTTATTCCTCCATCCGTCCACGGGCACTTCAGTTGTTCCTACTTTTGCCGTTGTAAATCCTGCTGGTACAAGCGTGGGTGTGCCGGTATCTGCCCAAGATTCCTGCTTTCGCTTCTTTGGGGTCTATACGCAGAAGCGGAATCGTTGGCTCATATGACTTTTCTGTTTAATTTTTGGAGCGATCGCCGCACCGCTTTCCGCAGCAGATGCCCCATCGTGCGTCCCCACCAGCAAGGCACAAAGGCCCCAGGCTCTCCACCCAAACACTTGCTATTTCGCTGTTTGTTTTCGTAATATCCATCCTAATGATGCCACAGTGGCGTCTCACTGTGGTTTTGATTTGCATTTCCCTAATGACTAGGGATGTTGAGCATTTCTTCACATGCTTATTGTCCATTCATAGACATACTGTCCTTCTTCAGAGAAATGCCTATTCAAGTCCTGTGCTCATTTTTCAACTGGGTTGTTCTATGTCATTGAATTTTAGGAGTCCTTTATGTATTCTGGATATCAGCCTTGCATCTGATGTTCTCTCGTATGATTCGCAAATATTTCTCCCATTCCAAGGGCTGCCTTTTCACTCTGTTGATGCTGTCCTTTGATATAAAAGTTTTTAATTTTGATGAAGGCCAGCTCATTTTTTTGGTTGCCTATGCTTTTCATGTCATATCCAAAATCATAGCGAAATCAAATAGCATGAAATCTTGCCCCTGTGTTTTCTTCAAGGAGTTTTATAGTTTTAGCCCCAACATTTATGCCTTTGGCTCATTTTGAGTTTGTTTGTCTGTGTTGTGTGAGGTCTAAAGATCCAACTTCATGTTTTTGCACGTGGACACCCAGTTTCCCACCACCATTTGTTGAAGCGCTGTACTTGTGAACTCATTTTTTCGTATCAACCTGTGCTGAGCTCACAACGTGGACCGTATGTAACACTGGAGCTGTTGTGGAAGCCCCAGAGCAGACCAGCGAAGAACTCCAGCGCACCGGGTCAGTCTGAAAGGATGCCCCTTCTGCTAAATCTCACAAGGAACCTGGGAGCTGGGCGGTGGTGACCCTGCCAGTCTCCTGGCTAGCACCGAAGCAAAACAGCAAAACTACAGCATGGTGGTGAGCAGCACAGATTGCTTTGGTTTATAGCTCACCTCCCACGTACTGTGTGACTTTGGCCGAGTTACTTAACCTTTCTGTTCTTCATTTTCATTTTCTATAAAGTATGCCAGGCCATCCAGATCGTAAGTGGTGGCAGAAACCTTGAGAAACGTCTTTGACATCTGACTGGGTGACCTTCAGACACCCTCTGCAATCCCCTTCTCTTAGGTCCTGGCATCCAAGGGCACATTCAATACATCACCAGGAGAAATGAAAACTCCCCAGTAATCACTGTGGGTTGCAATACCATCTGAGCCGATTTGTTAAGAAACCAACTCATGTGGGTTTATGCAGAGTGCTTCTCTTGCTAGTATTTAATGAGCCCAGTACAAATGAGAAATTCTAGTAGGCTGGGGGTGTGACCCCTGCACTGGCTGATTAGCCAAAGCAGGGCTGAGGCCTGGAGACCACTTGTTGCTTAGCAACCACGACCAGGCTACTTGGTTCCTGCAGGTGGACCTGGTGAATGTCCTCAGGGACTGGGATCTGGGCAGTGTTGTTTAGAAGGCAGTGGGAACTGGATGTTTGTTGGGTCACTATGATCCCCCCCAAAAAACAAACAAAAAATCGAGCACCTTCAGGGACCTGGCAGTACTGGAGGCTGTGGATATCTTACGGCCCAGAAAAGCTCAAGAAACTGAATCTTCAGCTCAAGGGCTCAGCGCGAACCTCTGCTCACCGCACTCCAATGACCTGGAGTCTCCCAGGCCTGCTCGGAAGAAAACCTCTTCTAAGTGCAGGAGTGCAAAGCATGCCCAGTGTGCACTCAAGGGAAGAAGGGAAGCACGGGAAACCTCACACAAATCCACCTGGATTTTTTAACAAGGCGTCCGTGTCACTTTTAACATCATTTTTTAACACTGTTAAGGCTGAACATAACCATCACAGTGTCTCTCCTTAAAAAAGAAAAAGAATAGTGACTTCCCTTTCCGTCAGTATAGCCCCGAGCCCCCGACCCATGACTTTGTAAAAGAAAAAACTAATCATATTACATTTACTTCTCTCCAGCTGAGAGCTTATTTTAAGCCTCAAAGAAGTGTTAGTATAAGTTCCTGTGTCTCTGTCTCTCTTATTATTTCTCTCATTATGAGGCTTTTTTACAGAAATAAAAGAATTCCCTTTTGTACAACCAAATACACACACACACACACACACACACACATGCATTGGCCAATTTTAAAGCGTGAAACCGAAGATAGAGGACTGCAAAAATCTCTGGTCAGGGGAAAGGAGGTTCTTCTCAGGGGAAAAGAACTAAAAATACAACATGGAGATTAAAGCCTAAGGGAAATTTGCATTTTGCTGAATATTAAGATGAGACTTTCTCTGCCTCAGCCTGGATGAAGAACGCTGTTTGAAATCAGACCATTAACTATCAAGAACTTTTCAGAAATACTCTATTATCCAATAATGCTATTAAAATTAACTGGGTGATTTTGACAAAATACTAAAGAACCCGTGCCAATTATTAAAGGAAAAAAAAATGTGCTGAGTAGGTGTTTTACTAAAATAAATGAAGAATCTCATTAAATGGTTATAGTGTTCCAACCTCAGAAAAAGTCAAGCTAAATTACAAGCATTTAAATATGATTTAGAAAATCTATGCCAACCCTTCTTAAAATAGGCAAAAACTGGAGCTATATTTAATTGTATTTTCTAAAGAGAAAACAGGATCAGTGCTATCAATACACACCCTAGCCAAAACAGGTTTCTTCAAAAGCAAACCCCTGGCTCTAATCAGGCAAGTCTTAAAATACTGTACAATGTAGTATTGGTATCAAACATTAGAGCTTTACGTAAAATTTGTCAACCACCCCATTGATCAGTTTGACTAAATATGAATCAAAAATTATAAGCTTCTAAAGGGCAAAACAATGAGTATAAGTAGAGTCAAAAGAAAATAGATAAACTGGGAAAAAATATTTACAATACAAAGGAGAAAGGGCTAATGCAAATCAATTTTTAAAAATGAGTAACCCAAAAGAAAATTAGGCAAAAGTAAGAACAGGTAATTCAAAAGGAATATCTTCCTCTTTCAAAATTTCAAAAATGCAAAGAGAACCAATCAGATGCCATGTTTTACCCATCAATTAGCACATTAAAATAAAGTAAAATCTGGCATACCAGTATTGATAAAAATGTGGGTGAACAGGCATTCTCTTAGGATGTTAGTAAGTATGCAAAAATGTTCAGCCTTTTTGAATGGCAATTAAGTGAAATTCATTAGAATGTTCAATGTGTGTAACTTTTGACATACATATACACATGTGCACACATGTTACTATATATGCTGTACATCTCAGTGGTCACTGCAACATTACTTATAATGGAAAAATGAATACATAAATACACAATGGAATACTGTGTATTCAGCCACCAAAAAGAAGGGGTTTGCTTTCTGTTTTAAGACATGGTAATATGTTTAAATAGATTAAGAAAAAAGTTATGGAACAGTATTCATAGAATGACCTAATTTTCATATAAAATAGTTGCATGGATATATGAGTATTTACATATGTTTTGCATATATGTTCGTATGGACAGAGGGGAAAATGTACAGTTGCACACCAAAACCTGAACCTATTTTGTGTACAGGCAAATGATTTTCAACAAAGTTACCAAGATAATTTGGTGGAAATAGACAGTCTTGTCAGAAAATATTTCTGGAACCACTGGTATCCACCTGCCAAAAATAAGGAAAGGCCCCCCAGGCATTGCACCACATACAATGATCTCAGAATGGGCCAGAGACCTCACTGCAACAACTAAAATAATACAATTCTGGAAGAAAACATAGGAAAAAAGATTTGTGACATTGGGTTAGGCAACTATTTCTTAGGACACAACAAAGCACAAACCATAAAGGAAAAAATGATAAATTAGACCTCATCAACATTAAAAATCTTCTCTTCAAAAAACACTGTTAAGAAAATGGAAAAACAAACCAACGGTAGGGAGAGAATATTTGCAGGTCACACACCAAATAAAGGATTCGTATCCAAAACAGAAAGAACTCTCACAACTCATTTGAACAAGCACCTTATCAAAGAAGAGGTTTGGATGGTAAACAGCACATAAAAAAAATTTTCAACATTAGTTGTTATGAAAATGCAAATTAACACCACAATGTGACACCATTCCACACCTATCAGAACAGCTAAAATCTAAATCACCATGCAATACCAAAGAAATGACAAGGATGACAGCTACTAGAATTCTCATTTACTGCTGATGGGAATACAAAAACGGTCTACCAATTCTGAAAAACAGTATACCAGTTCTGAAAAATGGTTGAGCAGCTCCTTATGAAGCTTCACGGGTACTTACCAAATGACCCAGCGATTCCCCTCCTAGGTATTTACACAAGAAAGTGAAAATCTATGTCCACTCAAAGACCTGTGTGGGAATATTTATGGCAGCTTTATTCATAATCCCCAAAAAGTGGAAACCCGAATGGCACTCATTGGAGACAGGATAAACAAACGGTGGTATATCCATACAATGGAATACTATTCGGCAATGAAAAGAAACTACTGATGCATGCAAACACATGGATGGATCTCATGGATCAAGTGTTATGGTAAGGGGAAGAAGCACCGAGGTTGTGTGATTTTATTTATATGCCGTGCTGGAAAAGCCAAAACTCTAAGGGCAGAAATGAGACCAGTAGTAGCTGGGCTGGCGGCTGCAGAAGTGGTTTGCTACGGAAGGGGCCCGAGGGAACAGAGGGGGTGATGTACTACTCCACATCTTCATTGCGGTGATAGTTACACACTGCATGACAAGCCCACAGATCTGAGTGCTTTTCAGAGTAAATTTTACTGTGTATAAATTACACTTTAATTTTTAAAAGATTCTTTGTCTAAGGGACAATAGGGGAAGCAAGTCTGAAGCTCGAGAGCTTGGTTTCTTTGTATGATTCCTATACAACGTCATTCCTCTTTCATGTAATGCACTGAGGATATACCGAACCATTTTCCTGTCCTAATACCTTCTATTTTGTTCAAAAATTAAGGACGAGGTTTTGCTCCCCGGGACACATTTCCGAACCTGGCCGGAACGCTGCGGGAAAGTGGCCAGCGTCCCTCCTGGCCTCCCCCTGGGCGGGTTTGCCGCAGACGGAAGCTCTGCGTTCCCACGGAACCCAGGCACTCCATCCTTTTCCCGTTGGGATTCCTTCGCCCACAGAATGCCTACACAGAGGAGCTCCCGTCTGCCTCTGAAACCCAAAAGGCACAACAGCGCTCCTTCCAGGGAACAGAAGCAGCAGGTGAGTGAGTGTGAGCACCAACTCTCCAGGCCGCGTTGGCTGCAGAGGCAGCAGGCACAGATCTCTTGTTGGGCTCCTTTCTTTTAAGTGGGCTGATCTCATTCTTCCCACCATCCGACCTCCGAATGAGAAGTGGGGGTTAAGAACGAGGACGAGCTTGTATTTGACTGAGCGGGAAGCTTAAACCTCTACATTCACACCCAGGCTCTCACGTTCAGATCGCAGGTCATTCTAATAAGCGGCCAGGGGTGGGCACCAGGGCAGGGAGAAGAATAAAGAAATTTACCCACCAAACCCAGCTGTGCTGTTGCATTTTCTGTCTGGGGGGCAAGATTCTGTAGTCCCTGCCTCTGGGTGAGGCAGCTCTGACCACGGCTGCCACTGCCCAGTGAGAAGATCTAAAAATACAACTCAGACATTCATTCTGCTTTCTGACGGAATACCCTTCCAATACCCTTCAGCTTCGGGCGGGTTTCCTTCCTCTGTGCTGCTTGTGACCTGGGGCCTAAACAAACCATTTTGGGACAGCACTGTGTCACAGGAGATGCTTAAGCAAAGACGCTAAGGACAGAAATGCATTTTTGTCAGGTGGCCAAGCTGAGAAACGTGATGTTTCCTAAGAAGGAAACACAATGAGAAAATCACTTCGTTGTAATAACACTGTGAAAAACAATGGTTTCTTTCTTTCATTGAAATTTTTACAAGGGTTTTGGCGAGTTTTTTTTTCATTCATTTCAAAGGAAAACTTGAAGGCACTCAGAGTTTTCTGAGAAATTACTTGTCTAGGTCATGATTTAAAAAACTATGCATTTATCAGAATTTTAATACAATGCATTTTTCATTTTTTAAACACGTGTGGCAGCATCACTTACCCTGGGAGGAGGAAACACTGACCCCGTTCATTGGAGAGCCGCCGTCAGCCCCTGAAGAACTGGCGGTTCACATTTTATACAGGAAACTTAACCCCTCTTCACATGCCTTGTATTTGGGCTGCATTTTACTTTTTTCCAAAATGCCTTAAAACTCATTCTCCCATACTTTGTTATACTTATGGAAAAAAAATGTACTATGTCCCCATTTATGAACTGCAGCTTTTCTATAAAGAAAATCAGACAAGCAGGATTAGTCCATTTTAGAGACGCGAACAGCAAGGTCCAAGGATGTTCCATTACTCTCCCAAGGTCATGAAGAGGTCATAGAAAGGCCAGAGCAAGAAGCAATGTCTCTTGGCACCTCACCTAACATTGGACATTTTGGACTCAATACAACGCGAATTTGTGTTTGTGTGCGTGCGTGCGTGCGTGTGTGTGTGTGTGTGTGTGTGTGTGTGTGTGTGAAGAGCCCAGTGAAGACCGACGCTGTGCAAAGAACTAGAATTCTTTGTTGTTGTTAGCAAACTTCAATCAAATATGGACTCATCTGGAGCAGAACCCTTGTTTCAAGTCAGCATGATTAATCAGAAGAGAGGACTATAGAACCAGTTTAAGAGAGTAACGTTAACTTGTGTGAAAAGCAGCTCTACAAGCCCTTTTTTCTCCAAGTGCAGAAATGGACACATTTTCATTAAAATCCCAAATGTAAAATTCCTAGGAAACACGAAATAACAACAAATAGCTGCCTGATGGCTTTGGGAATCTAGCAGAGAATTATTTCATTAAAATAAAAAAGCTTTACAAACAAACTATACAAATTTAAATAATCCCTACCTTTGAGGGATGGCCCAATAGAAGCAAGGCATTCCGGTCCCACTGAGGGGAAAAGAACACCTGGCCCAGCAGCGGCCACCTCTGGCACCCGCTGGCTTCCCCAAATGAGCCAGAAAGGCAAGGAGGGCCACCCCAGTTTTCAAAGGCGGAGTGTTCTCAAACCCATCAGATGTGTTTATGATCCTTTTATGTAGTGCCCATTTGCACGCCATCACGCAACTAGAACCCAGGACCCGAAGTCGGGGGTGAAGGGCCGGCTCGGTACGTGGCATGGGGCAGAACCCGCTGTGTCTCTGTCATTCCTGTGGCATTTGACTCCAACCAAGAACAGCCACACAGCTGAGTGCTTGTGAGCAAGGTCGGACTCAGGAACCACGTCACGCCCTTTTTCCTGGTAAGACCCAAAGAGGTTATAACTCTGACTTAAGGTCACAAAGCTAAAAATGACAGGCCAGGGCTGGACTTCATCTCAGCCCCCTCTATAGCTCCCCATCAAGCCACTTACCTGGTTCAAATCCCAGCTCTCCCACTTACTAGCAGTGTGACCTTGGGCCAGGCATTCAACTTTTCAGCATTTCATCTATGCAATGAAACAGCTGCAGCACCAGCTCACAGGACACCGCGAGAACTGGTAAGTGACGTCTGCAAGCCCCTGAAACAGTGACGGCGGGTGGCACGTGCTTGATAACTTAGCAACCAGCACCATCACCATCCCCATTATCAGGTCTCTGTAGCTTAGCTTTCTATGTGGAATCCATTGAACCCTCTTGATTTACCACATGTAAACGTGTTAGAGGAATAGCAAAGACATATTGTAAGTGTATGATTTTTAGGGCAGTATCGAATTGCAGATCTTGGAGTCACCGCTCAATCCAAACGAGCTTCCATTTCTACCTTTGACACAAGGACAGGATGGACCTTGTTCTTTCTCCCTCGAACAGGTAGGTGATGGGCCTGTGGAATGTGTGCCAGAGTCTAAAAAGAAAGAAAACGGAAGAGGGGATATTTGTGTAGGCACCACAAGCGCTCCGTGATTTACAACGATTAATGTCATCCTCCCCGAAACCCTGTCGGGGACACGCCACAAAGACAGGGCAGTCACCCACTAAAATTTTGGTTTGGATGTCGGGAATGGAAGCGCCACACACACCGACAAGGCAGGAAAAGGTTTCTCGCACAGTGAGGCTCTCTGGGGAGCGCGGGTAGGCCCGGGCATGTCCACGTGGGCTGGGGAGAGCAGGGAAGGAGACTGCCTTGGGGGGTTCACTGCAGATGCGGGGAGGGGTCGGTACAGCGTGGCCCAGGGCTCACATGGCATGACCCTCTCCCCAGCGCCAAGGGAAAGAGCCCCTAGGCTTTGTCTCAGCTTGCCTGGGGTGGGGGGGGGAGGCGCTGAAAGGGAGGAGAGGAGGGCCGAGGCTTAAATGCTGCCAGCAGTCAAACACCAAAAAACAGAATCAGATTCTATGACAAACCCTGGGACAGGTACGTCCCGTCTTCGAAGATGAGGAAACAGGACTCAGTTTGATCACCTGTCAGAGCAGATTAAACTCCGGCCCTTCAACCCCACACCCACACTTCCTCCCTTCACCCCAGTTCCCAGGCCTGTGAGTTTCTGTCACCAGGTGACACATGACGCCCTGCCTGGCCCACCGGCTTGCCCACCGGTGGTCAGCGGACCACAGAAAAGCTGAAGACAACTGTCATCCATTGTAACCCCAATTAGTGGTTTACGATTGCCTTAACTTTTCCACGGAAGAGAGAAGGAAGGAAGGGAGGGAGGGGTGGAAGAAAGAAGAAAAAGAAAGGAAGGCAGATTTCAGACTTTGGTTCTAATGTTTCCATTGCTTGACATGATTGTCTCTGTAGCTGTTTAAAGGATGCTCTTCACAGACAGGTAAAATTCCACTTCCAGTGTATTCGGTGAGCATTGGGTTTTAGCTCAGCAGCCACACTCTTAGCAGCGGCTGCATCCATTTCTCTGTAATTGAACATGTGAAGGGGTTTTTTCCTCTCTGTTTAATGTTTTTACCGAGATCACCCCTTTATTCCCCCATAGAACACCTAAGTCTTGAACATTGCTGCAAAATCATGAAAGATTAAATTGAAACGATCGGGAATCAATTTTTCATGGGTTATAAGGCTCTGAATCATCTCAGCTAAGTTCTTCGGGGTAACTGAGCCGGATCAGGTTTCAAATTTGCTCAGCTTTCCTGTTAGAATTACAGCTGCTTCAGCTCCCTCTTCAACTCGAACCTCAGAGCGCCCCGTTCTGCATCTCCTCAGGCAGCAGCATCCACGCAGCCAGGGCAGCGTCGAACCGAAGCCACACAGGAAACCGGGTCTGTTCGGAACTGGCTGGTTCTGCAACGAATGTCCCTGAAGGAACTGCATTACATATCAAACCACTACTCGCGACCAAAAAAAAAAAAATGTATGCTTCTCTGTTAGCTATATTTAGGAAGCACTAAGGAGGTCTTTGTCTTTCTTGAAGATTTCTTAGATCTATTTTTAGGGTCACAAAAACGAATCTCAGAGTAGAGTGAAATTCCCAAGTCCAGTCTTTCTTCCCATGCATGGGAGCTGCCGGGTACTCTGACCGCCTCCCTGCCTAGCCCTACTACTCTCTGAATCATCTGTGTCTTTCAAGGATGGAATTCAGACATGTAAATACAACGACACTTGAGAGAAGCATTTAGGCGACTTATTTCTTCAGGAAAATTATTATAAACCATCCATCAACGTGGGAAATTAGTAAGCAACATTTGTCCTAATAGGTAGAATGTCTCCAACAGGCATCTCCCCAAAGCTGTCCCACCCCAGATCTCCCTTGAACATCATGTCACACTCTCCATCATCATCATCATCATCATCATCCCCTTTGAGGGAATAAAAGCTTATTGGACCCAATTAACAAAGAAGAGCGTAACACTAAGAAGAAAGATACATTCAGGTTGACAATTTGCTATTAACGAGCAAAAGATTTGAGGAAATAGCAATAATTCTGTCAAGGTCAAGTTCTCAGTCCCGCTGCCCCTCTATTTTAAAACTTAAAGCATATCATGTCCTGTATGTGTGGACTTCCTTCCCCGCAGAAATACAAGTGGATTTGAGCATTTTCAGAGTAACTCTTGTGGCAGTGTATCAAATTTCCATGAACAAACTCGTCCACTCCAAATGTAAGGAAAAAAGCACTTCACCTCAGATTTAGTCCACATTCACTTGATTTAACTTAGTCATTTTAGACCAATTCATTATGTGCCCCTGCTCTAGAAAAGACTTGGGGACATTCTACACGCCGCACTACCTCATCCCCTACTGAAAATGTTAATATTAATAGGTTAATTGGTTTCACCGAGGTTTAACATTCTTGTAATCCAGCCTCATCCATTATTTTCTGCCAAATTTTCTCGAAGTCCAAATCCACGGGAAGCAGCGGGCCATCCCTTGCACCGCCCCACGCTTCCTCGAAGCTTTACAGTGGCCTGCTCCGCCGGGAGGGCGACACACCAAGCCCCCACACCCACCCACCCACCAACATCCTTCCCTACCTACCAACGCCCCCCACCCCCAATGCCTCATCCCCTGCTAAGCTCAGAAAGGGCGGGTCTCAGGCCACCGGGAGGCGGCTGCCCTCTTGGCTCTAGCTGCCTCGTCAGGGCTTTCACAGGTGGAGAACGAAAGTGTCGCCCATCAGGCACGGAGCCAGCCAGCACCTGCCTCCCAAACCCCGCGCCCTCGGCACGCGTGGTGTCCAGTGGGACAGAGAGTAGGGGACACTTGGACATGGAACACTCGGCAGGGGACGCTCGGAGCTGGATCCTCTAAGCGGCCACCATCGGCACCGAGACCACATTCTAGGGGAGAGTGGCTCAGCCCGGGCTGGGAGGAGCGCGCCACTTGGTGACCAATGGTCGTCTCAGGAGTCCCGGGGCCGGAGTGGCTGCCAGGCCCTGGAGCGGTGCGCCCCGAGAGACCCGGGCTGGCACGGCTGGAGAACCAGGGTGGGCAGGGAAGTGGCACTTGCAAGGTCAGCGAGGTGTCCGCGTCGACGTGGACCGAGAGGCCGGATCCATCCCCTTCCCAAGCAGGAGACACTAGTGTCCCGCATGCTGGAGCCCCACGCTAGGCAGCGCTCCCGGCCAGCACGGAAAGGCTGCGGGTCTCGGGTCGGCGCCCCGCCCCTCCCCGCGCCCGCCACATCCACTCACCTGGCAATTGGCTCCGGAGACCCCGGCGGGGCAGGTGCAGCTATAGCTGGCTTCGCCAGCGGGAGCCGGGGACTGAGAGCCAGGCGCGGGGCGCGGGGTGCATACGCCCCCGTTCCGGCAGGGCTGAGCGGCGCACGGCCCCGGAGCGGGCAGCGGCGCGGCGGACACCGGGCTGGCCAGGCAGCGGCCGCGGGGCTCGGCGCCGAGCAGCAGCAGCAGCAGGAGGGCCGGGGCGGGCAGCAGCTGCGCACCCGGCGCCGGGGCGCGGCGCGGCGGCATGGCTGACCGAGTGGGCACGGGAGAGGAGCCGGAGTCAGAGATGGGGCGCGGTGGCGGCGGTGGCGGCGGTGGCGGTGGCGGTGGCGGTGGTGGCGGCGGTGGCAGCGAAGGCTGCTCCGCCCGGCCTGGCGCCTCCTGCAGCTGCGGGCACCGTGGTTCCCGGGGCAACGACGGGCGGGGCTTGTGGGGCGGGGCAAGAGGGGGGCGGGGCTAACGGGGGCGGGGCGCCGCCCTGGAGCGGGAAGGGGAGGCACCGGGCGTGGGGACCCTTCCCCTGCGAGGTGTCGGGGCGGGAGGAGCAGCAAGGGCCTCCGGGGCCCCAGGCGAGAGGGCGCGTTCGGCGTCGTGGACGTGTCCAAAGAACCCCGAGCGGGCAGCGGCGGCGGCGCGGGCCGGGCCGGGAGTTAGGCGGCGCTCGGGAAGGAGAAAGGCCGAAGGGCTCGATGCTGCCGGAGGGGAGGGCTTCACGGGGACTCCAGGTGCCCAGCAGCGTCGCGCTCCGCGCGGGCCACGCAGGGCAAGAGGGCTCGCTGCGCAGCGAAGGGCTGCCCGGCCTCGCGGCCGCCACTCGCCGCCTCTGGGCGCAGAATCTGGGAGGTCGCTGCGGGCAGCGGTCCCACCTCGTTCCCGGGGCTGCTGCCCCTCACACAGCCCTCCCCGGCCCACCCAGGCCTCCGCGCCCGCCGACACGCGCAGCTCCGCCGCGCTAGCGGGGCAGAGGCTGGGCGTCTCCTCCGCCGCCCTCGAGCCCTTGTCCTTGGTGCTGACCGAGAAGTCTCCCTGCTCGCGGGCGCGGCCTCGCTCGCGGCTCGGAAATGTCTGACCTCGGAATCAGTGTCCAACGCTGTGGTTGAGCCGAGGAGGAAACTGAGGCCCAGACGGGCTGAACTGGAACCCAGTGGGCAACTCGAGTCCCAGCTCAGAGCTCTGTGAGTCTCTCAAAGAGCAGTTCTGAAAGTGCAGGTTCGCAAGGGCCCTGCCGGGATTTACTACGCTCTGTAGAAAAGGAACACTCACCATGACCTGCTGGGGGGGAGGGGGACAGCGGGGGAGCGGGGGAGAGTTGAGGTAGGGGTTCCCCTAAAAGTCCCGGTTCGGCTGATTTTTGCTTTGACAACCAAGGTGGTGAAGCTCTGCTAAGTCAACGCAGCTCAGCTGGTCTCTGCCCCCTGACCTTTCCCAGCCTCTACTTACACAGGTGGCAAAGGCAAGGCCCACCGGCTGAATCCGGCCCTCCGCCTTGTTTTATCTGGCCCGGCGCCTTGTTTCTACCCGGCAGCAGCGCCGAGCTCCTTGCCCCTAGTTAAGGAATAGGTACATTTATACAGTCCTAAAATTACATTCTGCCCTTTGAAGGCAACCTCGAGGCTGATGTGGCTCTGGGTGAACATGAGTTTGACACCCCTGCGAGTATAAGCTCCCATGTAGCTTGTTTATAAGATGGCCACGTGAGACAACAAAATGTGACCCCCTTGCATTGACCGTTTGGGCCAATAATTTAGGGCACACGGAAATTGTTTCGTGAAAGCTGGGCAAATGAGAAAGTACAGACACCACATGAGCCCATGCACGCAGGGGCCAGGTGAGCAGCGGAAGGCTGCGGAAAGTCTCCAGCGGAAACAGGAGGCCCTGCCCGCCCTCCCCCAGCCCTGCTGAGACCCCGGAGCAAACGTCAGGACTTTGCGCATCAGGAGATGCCTGACGCTCCTGTGGCCATTGCAAAGCCCAACCCGGCCTGGTCTGCATGCAGCAGGGGGAGCTCATGCCTCCAAGTGGTTTCCTCACACCTGCCGTCTTTTATCTGAGACCGCCTCCAAAAAAAAAAAAAAAAAAAAAAAAAAAAATCCTAATTTTGTGCCACGACAGCACCCTCTGCTGGTACTAGCCTCATCATTCAGGCGATCTCCCACTTTCTGTGCCCCTGGAGTCTGCATTCTTTCTTGGCACTAACCTCTCTTCCCTCAAATCTTTGGAATAATGGACTAGTGATCATCACTCCCTCCCATCAGCACTCGCGCGCGCACACACACACAAATGAAGCAAAATGAAGCGTAAGAAAGGTTTTGAGCTCATTAAAATCACACTTCAGCTTACCTTATTTTTGCCTAGCAACCCCTTTGTGTATGGATTTCATATCATTTTGAAATAGGGAAGAACAGTGGTTTTATTCTTTGAATGCCGTTTTCTGAATTTGGCAGATAATACTCAGCTTTTTAAATTATTCTGTCTTTAATCTTTACAAGGCATATTATGGAACAGACAACACAAGACCATTTCCTTTTTCTCCAAGCTGAAAGGGAAGACTACATCTCTCGTCCCCTTACTTATAGGGGGAGCCGTGTGATTAGTTCCGAACAACAGAGCATGCATTGTCTGCCCCGGCCCCCAACACCCCCACACTAAATACCAGTGAGGATCCACACGATTCTTGCTGTTACCTCTTGGAGAAATGGGTTCCTTCTGTGGTTCTTCAGGCTGGTCTGGTATTTGGCTAACAGTTGCCAACCATCTTAAAGATCCCCAAATACCCAGCTAAAGAATGTGACTAATCTATTACCTTGTCTTTTTAACAGAAGTTATTACAATAATATTGACTCTATGTTTAAACAAAAGCTAAAAATTTAATGATGCAGGCCTTTGGTTCATGCTGTTCCAAACTTACAGGACATCAAATCTTCACGTTAACTCACCTCATTTCTTTTTTTGATAGAGACTCTACATTAATAAGTCAAGGGCAAAGTATTCAAACAATGTATCTTGATTTCAGCAACCAATGTGATAGAATTTCTCATGGTCACCTTCCATCAGTGGACAGTGGACTTGAAACCATTTATCAACTGTAGTCTGGACATGCCGGTCCGTGGACCACTGCCAGGTTAGACGAAATTTTTAGGGAATGCCACAGACTCTCTAAATTTGGCAGCCGATACAATTCATACCAGAATCAAAATGCAACATTATCTCAACCAGTAAAAATGCTGAGCTAAAATAAATAAAATGGAATAGGGAGTGAATGATAGTACCTTTGGCCTTACTGCTATTTGCCAGTATTGCTACCTCTCCTCCTTTCAGGAGCTTCTCTGTAGGACTTCCTTCCGCAGCGAGGTGTGGCTACGTGACTTGCCTTGGCCAATGAAATGGGAGGGGAAAGAGCACGCACCGCTCCCAGGTGGGAACCTTTAAAATACAGCGCATGACTCATGTGGCCATGGTAACCAGCATGATTCCAAGAGGTGAGGCTCCTTCAGCCTGTGTCCCTGAGGGAGGACAACCTGGTGAAGCCGTGGGCACCTGCAATGGACATAGGTCTGAGGAAGACATAAACCGATGTGGTGTTAAGCCCCCGAGTCCCAGCAATGTGGAATAGGTCAAGGTCACACCCTAGCAAGCGGCGGGTAGATCTGATTGTTCCCCAGGAGCCATGCAGCCTGCCCGGCTAGCTTAGGTATGCTAGTCCAGTGGGATAGACAGCAGCTACAATTAAGGGTACCAGGATTTGATGGCACAGAAAATGTTCTAGAAATAGTTTGGCTTGTCTGTCTTTGTGGATCTACTCTCGAGTTAA
This sequence comes from Micronycteris hirsuta, assembly GCA_004026765.1. Classification (NCBI taxonomy): domain Eukaryota; kingdom Metazoa; phylum Chordata; class Mammalia; order Chiroptera; family Phyllostomidae; genus Micronycteris; species Micronycteris hirsuta. The sequence continues at coordinate 283,414 of PVJI01000279.1, read as the reverse complement.
AACTCAACAGAGTTACACAATTTTCAACCTTTTTCATCTCATGGCACACGTAAAATACTAAAATTCTGCAGCACACCCTAAATTTATTTTTTTTTTGCCCATCTGACTAAAAAATAGTTATAATTTCGGTTCATTCACACTGGATGGCTCTTGTTATGTTGGTTGTTAACTTTTTTTTTTTAATTTGACAATCTGAGAGAAAAGATGCTAGTGCACCTGGCTAAACAGTCAGGTCTTGCATGTTTTAGAATTTCTTGAGGCGCACCAGGGTGGCTGCCACGGTACACTGGTTGAAAACTGCTGCTGTAGGACGTGATAAAAATGTTGCAAACCAGTGCAAGTATAGTCGTCCTTATTTTTTTGCATTTCGACACAACAGGAGAAGACCTCCCCCAGGCCAGCACAGGTTCATAGACAAGCACTGGGGAACCGCTGGTCTCCACGAGAGTGGCGCTCCTCTTACCACAGAGTGACTATCACACTCCATGACAGTCAGAGCGTCTGCGGGAATGCTGGCCTGGATGCTTGGTGGACGACCCATAGACTTAGAATATCATATTTAGAACAGAATGCAAAGGTTACCTGGGAGGATCTGCCAGGGCCGGAACTGAATCCAAACTGGAACCCTTACACGTCCATCTTGCCTGGAGTTCCACAGGCGCTGATACACGCATCCGTCAATGATCTTCTCCGACAGAGCATCGAAGCGGTCTGCAGCCTTTGACAAACTGGTCCCTACGTCTCTTGCTGCCCCCGGAGTTGCCTGTAGACAGTGACATCACTCCTGCTGCCTCCTTCTACATTCACTTTCCCTTTGAGGGCATAAGGGAACATCCCTGCCCCTGCAGAGGGTGGGCTTGGATACTGGGTTGCAGCTGACGTTGACTTGAAAGAAAATGTCAGCCACACAACCCAGAAGGAAGGGATACAATGCTGGGTGACAATTTTTTGCCATGGAGAACAGTACCAAATAGCCAACTCCAACCAGAGTCATTATATCAGGACCCACGATGGTCCTGAACAAATGACTCCGCGTCTTTGACCTTGAGATGCCACATGATATGGAGATATACCCCTATGCTGCAGAAGGTCAACCAAAGGATGTGCCCAGAGGTCGACCCATGAGTCGACCCATGACCTGGGCAACTGGAAGCTGCTAAGCCCCTGTCCTTTCATTGGAATGTATGTGTCCAGCCCTCTATTCCCAGGGCCACAGCTGTTCCAGCAACGTGGCCCAGAGAAAGAGAGGTGTTAGTGAGACCATCTAGACTGAAGACATGGTGCAGCCCCAATCAGGCCTCTATATAAACTTTTAACATCCTGGTGGGACGGTACAAAGCTACTCACCCCGCAGCCACCAAGGCAAGCCGTGTACGTAAGTTCCCATGTTTATCACCCGTCACCTACCAATCTGGAATGGTCTGCCCCGCCGCGCATGGGGGCCGGTTTCAGGTTGCACCTGGGACACTCCAGATTGCTCATTGTGAGCCAGCCCCTGCTTTGTAGAGCTCTCAGGAGGAGAAACCGAGATGATGGAAGCAGGGAGGTAAAAGGGAGGCTGCGTAGAGTCTGTACAATGGCGCTGGCACCAACATGAGCATATTTTACATATTATCTCATTTCATCCTAAAGCCAGAGATAGAAACTATGATGTGCCCAATTAAAAGAAGACAAAATTAAGGTGCCATAGGGTTAAATAAAAGGTCTAAAGTCACCCAGCTTGTCAGTAAAGTGGCCGGGCCTCAAACAGAGGGCAGTCTGGCTGAAGAGCCTGCACTTTGAACCGTGACTCTGGATCTGCTGCATGAATCTCCCCCAGTGCAGTCTGATACTTAGTGCACATGACACACACACAATTACATGCATGCACATGCATGTGTGCATCATATACATGTATGTATCATGCCCGTGCATGTGTTTTCTGTGTGTGGTGTGTATCGTGGGGGGGTTCACATGTGTGGTGTGTGTGCTTTGAGTGTGTGTGATGTACCTGTCATGTATGTGTGTGGATGAAGTCATGGCACAATGCACAGCGCCTGCTGGAATTTCGTTTATTGTCAGGGGAGGCACTGGACGGTTTTCATTTCTTTGCTCACTTGCTTTCTTGGGAAGGGGCACTGCTCCCGCTGAGTTGCAGAATTACAGGCTGTGAACATGGGGTGGGACTTGGACCGTCTGTTCTGAGGAGGAAGACGAGGCATTGAGGAAGTTCCTCACTACCCCAGGCTGGGCAGCCCAGCGCCATAACGAGACCCCAGTGCCCCCAATTCCACAGTTTATGTTCTCTCCACTTCCCAGTGCCTTTTCTCTACTCCCAATATTTTCCCCATAAGAAGCCATCAAAAGCCATCAAATCAAAAGGCAGTGTAAAAATATAACTACTAAGTACATGGGAGTTTTAAGTGTCCTTGAAGGACACAAAAAATAAATATGATTTGCATATATTCTAGCCACAAGCACCAGAACTATCATCTTATTCCTTTAATTAGTAGTATCCTCATAAAATTAGTCACTTCAGTGCTTCAGCATATACCTCGTGTACCCAGGTTGTTTTACTCTGAATTATCACGGCACGATTCCTAAATGCTCTGCTTAAGATGGTTCACGTTCACTTTCCTCCCGCTGGACTTGCTCTGATTTGAATGAAACCACTGTTCTAGCAGCTGTTTAAAACAGTTTTGATTCCTTTTCCATTATCCCTCTAGTATTTAATTGATCCAGGGCAGGTTTAAATGAGAAGTCTTGAAGGAGACAGCAAGGACACATATCTTCCCCGTATAAATATTTCATAAAGCACTGGACGACCAGCAGATGAAAATCAGATCTTTCTAACCAAGACTCATGAGAATATGAGAATTATGTTAAACTCAATAATTTTTTTAGTTCCAACTTTTTGTTACTATGAGGACTGTACCATCCTGGAATATAGGAGCGCTCTCCATCAGGAATCCACATCAGTGGGCTTGGAAGCAAGGAGATTCGATCCAGGGCCTCTCCTTCACCCCTAGGCCGGCGCATTCCTCTGGTGACGAGATCAGCTCAGAGATGGTCATGTGACCCCAGGCTCATTCCTGTTTTTGTGAAGTATAATATAGAAAACACCGACACTAAAACTTAACAGAGTTAGCGGACACACACACACACACACACACATTGGTATAAAGATCCTTTAAAAATTTGCACACCTAAATAAAGTTCAAGTGGACAGAAGATTTCAATGTAACCCTGAAAATGAAGCCGAACAAGTACAGGAAGAACCCAGGGTGGAATATTTTTACAGTCTTGGAGACATATGTCCCAAAGCCACTGAAAAAAGTTCAAAACATTTGTCAGCATAAAATTTCAAAATTTCACATGGCAACAATCCCGATATGCAAAGTGAAAACACTGAGACAAGCGTTCGCAACTTTCACCCAAATCGAAGGGCTGATTTCTATGTTTGAAGCAGCGCTGCCCAGAAAGTGTTCTACAGGACATGTGCTCTGTGGATATTAACACACTGGCTGGGTGAAGACCTGCAAGTGATCGTTTTCGTTCTGCACAGCAGGTACGTGCATTTATAATTTTAATAGCTATTGTCAGATTGCCCTCCTTAGGGACTCCACCAATCTTCATTCCCACCAGGAATGTGCAAGACTCCCTGTTTTCCTCCCCATCATCAAGTTTTATCAAACCTTTTGATCTTTGAAAATCTAATAGGTGGAAAAGATAACTCAGGGTAGTTTCCAAGTACATTTCTCACCCAGAGTCAAAGGGAGCAGCTTTCCATATACTTCAGAGACATCTGGATTTTCCAGTCTGCGTGCTGATTGGGCCGAGAACCAAAACCACCCACTCCTACACACGGCTTGGGTGTGATGTGGAAACTAGCCCCTGCCTATGGGCACAAACACAGCCTGCTCTCTACCGTGCGGACTTCCCCTGAACACAACTTCACCATTCCTGTGTCTTCCCTAGCATCGCTTTGCTGTTTCAGGATGCTATTACCCAAGCAAACATTCATTATTATTCATTATTTATCACAGAAACTTTCCAAAAGACCCATCAACACTTTAATAAAACCCACCAACAGTTTAAGTCCTAAAACCCTTTGCCTCAAAATACTCACCTTGCTGCTCCCACCAATCTGAACCCTGCTGTATCATGAGTCTTACCTCACCCGCGTCACGCCCCTGCATTCAGAGATCTGCCTTCCACCAAACTTCCAATTCCCAGCGGACTCCCCCTTTGCCTTTCCCCTGCTGAGACCTTGCCAAGGCTCTGTGGCAATAAACTCAGCCTCGGAGCCGCTGCCCTTATTTCTATTATGTCATTAGCTTCTTTCTTAGTGATTGGTAGAGCTGGTTCATACAACTGAGCTGGAACGAACCAGGTGCAGGAACATAAGCAAAGAGGAGCTGGAAGGAAGCAGGGTTGTGGGCCGTGACAGGGACCTTAGATCCCCCCGACCCCCCTGCCACTGGGGAAGCAAGGGAATGATACAATTGAGTTCACATTATAAGAACATTGCCATGACTCAGAGTGGACAGATGGACTTCAGAGGGCAGAGGAGGAAAACTAGAATGGGCAGTTTGGTCTAGAGTGGTAGTGCCTGAGGTGGGGGGAAGTGGCCAAAGCTGGGATGTATCTGGGGGCACAGAAGCGACAACTGATACCCTGGCCATGGGGTGGGAATGACTGAGAGAGAAGGGTCAAAGAGGACCGCCCGATTTGGGTCCTGAACAACTGGGTAAGTGGAGTTGCTGTTCCTGTGAGGGTGAAGAAAAGGGGGAGCTGTGGGTGAGAGGAAGGTGTGGGTGTGGTGGAGGGAGGGAAGGAGTTACTTCAGGGGTAGGAGCGACAGGTGATGGGACTAAGCAAAATCAGGGACAAGAGTGAGCGATTTAACAGAGAGAGAAGTGATGCTGAAGATTAACGTACATTTCAAATTCTGTGCATAAAGTGGCTTGTTAGCTACTTCTAATTATTTTCTCAGTAAAAATAAATTTGACACCCAAATTGCTATTTTCAACCCACAAAAGCCTTTTATTTTATTTGGTACGTGCTGTACATTCCTATGACACATTTCCAAAAATAGTGCCACTGAAGAAATCTAGAAACTATTAGGCTTAACTGCTCTCCAAATAAAATCAGGAACTCAGAAGACAGTTTGTATATATTCTATTTTTGCTGCCCAAGCTCAAAAGAAGGCAGCTTTATTTTATGGAATGCAATTAAATTACTAGGAAGAGCTCGAGAGGGGGAAACAGGCAGAAGTTTTTCCCTGTGAGTCCTGACTGCTCCAGCTGCCCCGGCTGCCACGTCACTCTGTCTTGTGATCAACTGAAGCACTGGGTCTATGTCACCAGCGACCGTCATCCTGGCATCATCGTGTGACCTTCTGTGAGTCAGGGGGCAACAATGCAGGCTGAGTGTCCTTCAAAAAACAGGCTATGACGATTAAAGGACATTCATGTCACTGAGCCATACCAACTGCAATCACTTATCTCACGATTAAACCAATTTATGTAGATGCAGATGTCACAGACAGATCCAAAACTACTCAGGAGGAAATATTCCATTTGCTGCTGAGATGATAATGAACAGACACAAGCCAGACAACATTTATATATGGAAACGGCTCACCAGGGCAACAGCTCACCAGGGGGAGCTATGTTCAGGCACTCTTCTGAACCTACAAACTCGCCCAGGTGAGCCCACTCCCTTTTCCACAGCAAACGGCTTAAATTGTGAATTTCATGTCTCTTACTACCTGCGTGATAAACACGTCAGGATTTTATATCATGGACCTAATTGTCAACTATGGTGGATTTTAGAAACCAAGTATTTAGGGATGCTCACCACATAACACAGGGATCACAGGGTATTTTTCAATTTCAGAAAGAATAATAGATTTTTTGATGCTGACTCATGCTTACATTCTGGGAATAAATTCCAAAGGACCACAGATGGAGCCAAATGCTTTGGAACTGTGCGGTCTGAGCAGGACTTGGGGTGGCAGCGGTGTGGTCGGAGGGGACATGAGTGACCCACCAGATGCAGAGCCTGCAGTTAAAGGAGAACCGACAGGCAGCATCCAAGGACAAGCAGTCCAACCAAAGAGTCAGCATGAAGGGACGGGGCAGGAGGCAGAGCCCAGGTGCAGGGAATGGACGGAACCTGGGACGCCAGATGGGACAAGACAGACGGCCTCTGGGCGGGCTGTGCACCACCCGTTCCATCACACTTCCGAAAGTTCTAAAACATGTGTGGTGTTTCGAGTCTGCCTAGCAGAGTGATGCATGGAAAATGCAAATGGTAGCTCTGGTCCACATTTGGATCTTTACTGGGAAGGAGAGTGTTTCCCATTTTTATTTTAAATATATGTTTTAAACACACGATATAATGTATTTGCCAATATTTTTTTAACCTTTTTTTTAAAGATTTTATTTATTTATTATTTTTTTAGAAAGACGGTAAGGGAGGGAGAGAAACAGCAATGTATGGTTGCCTCTCACATGGCCCTCACTGGGGACCTGACCTGCAACCCAGACATGTGCCCTGACTGGGAATCGAACTGGGACCCTTTGGTTCCCAGCCCGTGCTCAATACACTGAGCTACACCAGCCAGGGCACGATATAATGTATTTGATGGCCATTCCAAAAGAAGGAGTTCTCCTCAAGGATACAGAACACAGAGAAAACACACTTCTAAATACTGAGCTTCTCATTAAGGAAAAACAATTAGCAACAAGTGTACCACAGGAATCCTGAATTTATGGAAACCAGAACTTGCTAACTTCTAGCAAGTACAATCATTAACATATATTTATTAAAAATAAAAATTCCACTCTCCCTTCTCCTCTCTCTAAAATAAATAAATAAATAAAATCTTTAAAAAAAAAAAAAAAAAGCCCTGGCTGGTGTAGCTCAGTGGATTGAGCGCGGGCTGGGAACCAGAGGGTCCCGGTTCGATTCCCCGTCAGGGCACATGCCTGGGTTGCGGGCCAGGTCCCCTGTGAGGGCCATGTGAGAGGCAACCATACATTGCTGTTTCTCTCCCTCTCTGTCTCTCTCCCTTCTCCTCTCTCTAAAATAAATAAATAAATAAAATCTTTTTTAAAAAAATAAATAAATAAAAAATAAAAATTCCAGTGGTAAGGCAGTGTTGAAAAACTAGAGGGAGATTCAATAAAGAGGATCTTCGAAGGGTTAATAGATACATGAAAAAATGCTCATCTTCATTTGTCATCAGGGGAATGAAAATTAAAACCAAAATAAATAATTTTACACATCTACTAAAAGCAGGACTGACAATGACAAGTGGTGGCGAGGGCGCAGAGCAGCGGAGACCCGCAGACGCTGCTGGTGGAATGTGAATCGGTACAACGACCCCTTGGACAACTCTTCGGTGCTGTCTCCCAGTCCACCATAACATACCCTAGCACTTCGCAATTTCACTGCCAGGTTTTACTCACTCCCAACAGAAATGCCGGTCAAAAGCACCAACGGATACATACATACTATTTTCATAGTGGCCCTATTTGTAACAGTCCCCCACCTGGAAACAACCCACATGCTCATCACGAGGTGACCAGATAAACGAATTATGGTGCCCTCGTACACAGAAATACGACGCTTCAATAAAAATGTACACACTACAACTCCATGCAACATACGGCTGAATGTCACCAAATACCGAACACAATTAGTGACTAATGTTGCACGTCGGGGTGAGCGGTACTTTTGAGTGGAAGGAAGAGGCAGGGCTGGCACGCTGCGGTGCTGGCGCTGTTCCCCTCGCTGCATGGATGGCGGTTACGTGGGGGCGTGAGAATTCGTGGAGCTATGTCCCTTTGTGATTTATACACTTTGTTGTGTGTTTCTTTTACTTCAATCATTTTAAATTTTTAAGTTTAAGGAAAATAAAAGGAAACCCATACAGGGTGACTTCAGGAGCCTGTAGGAAAGCCCCGGTGACCAGCGACCGCCCCCCACCCTCGCCCGATTCTTCCAAACCAGTCACCAGACTCATCCCTCTGACCTGTGTTTACAGGCAGCGTGTATTAATTCAACACACTGTGGAGGGCCTATAGGGGAACATGGAGATGAGTAGGAGGCTTGTGAACTCTCAGGGAGTTCCCAGCCCAGGGAAGCAGAACTGCTTGCTAATCCCACACCCCACTGAACACTTCACATGCATCTTCTCATCCCATTGTCCAGGTAACGCAGTCTGTAATCAGTGGCAGGGCCAGTCATCAAACTCAATCCCGAAGAACTACAGAGCAGATATCTTCCCTGAACACCCGGGGTGGTAAGCTGTCATGTTACCATGGTAACCCCAGCTCCTGCACAGCAGGCAGGCATCGCTAATCAATCAGGATCCTCTCCCTCAATTTGGCCTCACCATCCGCCCCCTCACTGCACCTTTGACGGTCCTAATAGGACAAGGACCAGCCTACAGGGTGCATTTCCCTGCTATTCTTGAATCACAGGGGATACTTTTGAAACTTGTCCCTCTTCATTTGAAAACATCCTTGGGAAGACTTGTAAGCTGTTACTAGTCATTTACCGCTTGGCTGTGAAGGGAGAATTTGAACATAAATTTGGAGGCGTGAGCAGAGCCCAAAGCACACCAATCAATGCAGGTCTAGGGCATGGAAGAAAAATGGCCAAGGCGCTGCAGGAAACTTGCTTACTCCACCATTTTGCCATGAGTAGAACTAGCCTTAGTGATACAAGGTAAGATGATAAATTAAACTCCTGGAAACGAGGGGAAGGTGAAAGAGATGCTGAGATCGCCAGTGGGGTTTTCAGCTCACATTCTGTGCGAATATTCTATGGGGCTTCAATCTCAACTCCTGGTCCCAGCAGCACCCCTGATCCGCTCCCAGCGAAGATCACTGATGACATGCTTTACCTGTGCCCTGCACAACCATCCATCTTCCGTGATCACTGCTGCTCACGGTGACCCGATCCCGTCTGTGCGTAACCTGCACGAGGCTGAGCAGCTGCTGCTTCCTTCCTCTGGTGAGCCGCCCCGTGCTCTGCTCCCAGAAGGAAAGGCCATGCTGGGGCCCGTTGCTGAATTGGAGCTCCTGTTCAGTCATCACCGGTGAAGAGTAAAGATGTCTCAGCTCAGTGTGAGACTCAGTGGTTCTTTTGTTTCATTGTGTGTACGAAACGGAAAACCACTTTCATAAAAACAGTAAGTCCAAAAAGTTTCAAGCTCTTACTACTTCACTTTAAGTGCACTTTGCTATATTTTGCAGGCTCCAAACTCACAGAACTATAGACTTTCCTAGCCAGAGCGCCTTAGACTAGCAACTCAACATTGTTTTCGCTGATACTAAAACTGAAGCAGAAAGACGGACCCACCCAGAGGGAGACATGACTCAGAAGAGCAGCTTCCTGCCTCCCCCACCTGCCAGTCCAGAAGGGGCCCTCAGCGTCTCCGGGCCTCCCCTGAGATTGTCTAACCAGGAACAAACACGGTGCTTGCGCACACCCCTCACCCCGCACCCACAGGGAGGCACTTTCAGGCAGTTTAGGAAACAGAAGAGCTTTCTTCAGTGCCCCCAAATGGTCTCCTTATCCTGACTTCTCACCAACCCCCACCTCCACCCTGGTCAAGTTCTCATGCGGGGCACTTCCTTCTGGTTAAGAAAAGAAATGATTTGCTGATCTCCACCTATTGCTCCCACGGTTAAGTGTATTTTAAAAAAGAAGCCAGGTAGAGTTATGTACGCACACATACCTACGCTCACACTATCCCCACCAGAATGGCCTTGGTCTACAAGTTAAACATCCAATCAGGTGGTGTCTGTCTCTCCCTCCCTCCCTTCCTCTCCCTCTTTCTCTCTCTCTCTCACACACACACACACACAGGCGCGCGCGCACACACGTCTATTACCCAATCACTGTAGGAAATGGTGAAAGAAGGACCTCCAAAAATCTACACCTCCACAAAATACATGAGAACACCAGCAAAAATGGTCAAAAACGTTTTGGTAACTGTGGAAATGAGCCACAGGAATGCCATCATCTGAGGAACACTCGTTCAAGAAAAGCTGGGGATCTGGCGGGAGCACTGCGCGCTGTGGTGTTCGACCTTGCCCCAGTCCCACCCCCGTCTCCCCAGCCCTGTGGTAGCCTTGCAGACTAACAGCCCCCCAGCTGTGGCAGCTGGGAAAATCGTCAGCCTCGCAGCCACTGCCGGGAGAAAATGGGTCTGGAGCTCCCCACCAGCCTATGCCCAGAGCGCTGCCACTATCTAATCTGTCCAGCAGCATTCTGCAAAACCTTTTTTTTTTTTTAAGATTTTGTTTAGTTATTTTTAGAGAGAGGGGAAAGGAGAGAGAAAGAGGAACAGAAACATTAATGTGTGATTGCCTCTCACATGTCCCCTACTGGGGACCTGGCCTGCAACCCAGGTATATGCCCTGATTGGGAATCGAACCAGTGACCCTTTGATTCACAGGCTGGCACTCAGTCCACTGAGCCACACCAGCCAGGGCAAAGCTCTCTTCTTAATGTGCTTGTTATAGAACCTGACTCAGAGCTCACTCTGTTCAAACAACTCCGTACCTAGGGCACTTGTAAACAAACAAACATAAAACACCTGCCAACTGTTTGAAATTGCAGCTACCTGAGACAGATAGTGATGTGACTTGGGACCGACCAAAACACCATCAAAGAAAATGCTGGGGATGAGATGTGTACAGGGGACTTGGGAAGCTCTGGAGTGTTCCATGTGCAGGGCTGTGCATGTGCCCAGGGAAGACCTGGAAAGGCCCCGATCTTTCATCTCTGACTGACTTCGAGGTTGTGTGCAAGCCACAGTGAAGGCCAAGGCAGAGTTGTGAACAGCTGGCGAAGCGCTGGAGGCGTAGCCCAACAAATGCAGATACAGACACAGGGTCCCCAGCAAAGACTCCATGCGTACTGTTTCGTGCATTTAAAGAATCAATGTCCAATCGTTAGCTGTCCATCGAACTAGCCAAGCTGAGACTTCGGTGGCCACATGATAGAAAAAATACACAGTATTCAAAATTAGTCCAAAAAAGCCACTAAACAAACACCAACAACAAACAGTGGGGACGGAAACTAGGATTTCCAGAATTGCTACATTCTGTTATCAAAGATATCCAATTTCCACCGGAAACATTACAAGACATGCAAACAAACAGAAGTATGTTCTATACACAGTGGGGGGAGTAGTCAATAGAAACCTAGACAAAGATTTCTTTTAGACTTCCTAAACAAAGATTTTAAAAGATCTGTAATATAATACTCGTACATTCAAAGAATTAAAGGAAACTGTCAAAAACGTTTAAAAAGGCACGATAATGTTTCAACAAATCGGGGTTATCAGACATGTGACCGCAAGTAAAGAATGACGATCTCGGATAAGTAACCCAGCCTTCCGCCTCAGGAAACTAGAAAAAGGAAAAGCAGGCAGAAGGAAGGAAATAGTAATGTTTAGAATGGAAATAATAGTCGCTGTGTTATCTCTGAGAAAGCGATCCCATGAGAGGAGAGAGACCTCTTCACAGGCAGCACGGCAGGGCGTTGAGAGGGGATTTCTGAGCCAAGAGCTTGAGGTGTTGGTTTTCCGCAGAGGTGCATTGTTGCAAAGGCACCTGGGCAAGTGATGGGAGGGGCAGGTAACTGGAGAAAACACCCGGGCCGTGCATTTCCTGTTCCCAGAGGCAAGGTCCAGACTCTCAGCTTTGATAGCTCTGAGGGTCACGCCTCAGATTGCTCTGCCTGTGCCCCCATCCCCCATCCCCAGTCACTGCCACTTTCACTCACGATAAGGGATGCTTTCCCGTCCTCTGCAGAAGCGTCCAGCAAGTGGCTGGATCAGCAGCGACAAGGAGAGAAAAGACCCTCGACAGAGAGAACTCTGGACTGGCAGTGACCTGAGCAAAAACAGGAGGATCCTGGGAATATCCAGAGAGAAGGGAGAGGCAGGCGGTGCTCCTCTCTCCAGTTCCGCACACTACATGAGGAGTCCCGGCTCCAACAGTCCCTTCTCCACACTCAGTCCCTGGGAGCATGACCCCACATCTCTCTGAACCAAGAAAAAACAAGTATTTGTGTGACTCGCTGCCCAGGGACAAGACCTAGAATGGGTTATGGACAGATAGAAACATCGAGCTGAAAGAAATAGACCGAGAGGTAACATCCACCACATGCTCAATATTAACTAACACGATGACACGGTAGCCAAGAGCGTGAATGCAATCTTGGCCTCCACGGACGCAGATGGAGGGTCTACAGCGAGAGCACACCTCACTCTGGTCTGTGCCAGCCAGAGCCCACCCTCCTCATTGCTTCAGTCTAACCAGGGCCGTTTGAAGAGGGCACACAGGCAAGTGACAAGATGTCAGGTACTGGAGGGAGATTGAGTAACACTGGCTTTGTCAAAGGAACAGGGTGGGAAGGTGTAGCTAGAGAAGAAAGCTATTGGCAGGGGGAAGCCAGAGGCAGAAATGAGACTGCGTTCCACATTTTTTAACAGCCACGAGGTGGAAAGACGATTAGATGTTATCTGGAGTGACTAAAGACTGTACTAGAACAAAAAGTCAGCAGAGGGAAGGAGGCAGATTTCGACTCTGTACCAAGGTGAGCTCTTCTACCTAGAAAATAGCCTCCTCTTTTTGGTATAGTCTCAACCTTAATTAAGGCCATTTAGATAAAAAACAAAACAATGTTTGCTATCCCCTTGGCTTCAGAAAAACTTCTATGAAATTACTGATAATAACCTCAGGGGATTAACAAACAAAACAGCAAAGATGTCTGTTAAATGTTTTGGTCACTGGATTCAGAAAGTCAGCTATGGAAATGAAATGTAAAATGCTTTTCCAGCAACAGTTCCTAAGAAGATGGGAAGAAACTTTTAATAATCAGAGCTTTTAAAGGGTCGCTGGAGAAACAGAAAGGGTCTTGGCTCCGCCGCTTACCAGACACATGACCAGGTCCCTGAACTTTCTTGATTTCTTTCTCCTCCTGAAACGTGAGAAAGCCGTACCAGATGATAAGAGCTAAGACCTTCGCTAGCTCTGGATGGAAAGCTTCAGAGAAAGTTACTGGACCGAGGCCTCCTCCACACACTTTCCGTGTCCATTTAACAATTAAGCTGGACCACTGAGACCTTTGCCATGCTATCAATCAGAGAAATATTTTAAGAGAGCAGATAAACCAGCGTAAAAGGAAATTCTATAGGAAACTTTTGAATAGATGTCACCAAAAAGGGAGTAAGACCCAGCCAGCCGGCTAATGACACCAACTTGAAACCACGGGGGTAACCAAACCCTTTAATTGGGTAACTTTTTTAAAAGCTATGTGTGATTCACAACACATTTTGTCACCTGCACAAGGAGAAAGGCCTCTGCAAATCTAAATATGCTCTTCAAATATTAAGCACCTCCTCCAGGCAGTGGAAGTGATAGGTGTATCAGGTGTCGTTCTCTCCAGATACCACTTGCGTCTGTCTTTTCATGCTCTGCAAATACAAGGTCAGTGACCTTTTAACCAAGGAGGATCATGGGTCACCACTCTCTCTCACTTGCCTGGGCTGCTTGCCTGGGTCCAGTCGGAAGTAGGCAGTGGGTGGTTAGGAGACCGGACAGGGCCTGACACCTCCTGTGTCCACTTCTGTGCGGACCTGAATTGGAGGGATTGGAGAAGGGGCTCTGCCCTCTATTTTTTCTATTTAATCTCAAAATATTGTTTTCCCTTTCTCAATTTTCAATAAACCCTTTAGTGAGGCTTTGGCCCTTTTTACTGGTAGGAAAAAATATAGAACATATTCATTTTCAAACTTAGAGCTACCCCAATTTTTTTTAGGTCAAATAAATTTAATGCTTCAATGGCTCTGATAAACTTGGCAATACTTCCGTTCCATTCAGGTAGTAAAGCCTGAACTGTGTGTCTGTGGCTGTGAACTGAGTTTTCTCCCTACTGTTCTTTTACACACAGATACACACATACATGCACATGTACACACCCTCTTGTGCGCCCACATGCACACACATGGGTGCATCCGTGCACAGAATAAGTACCCAATACATACAGCTACCTTTTCACCTCAGGATATTGGACGCCACTTGATAGCTCGGGAACACAGCAAACCACATTAAGTCTTCAAACCTCAGTCTTCTTACTTATGAAACAGGGATATAAGAGAAGTCCAGCTAAGTAATGTTTGCCTTTCACTTCTTACCTTGTGCCTGCTCGTAAGTTCTGCAAAGTTTTGATTTGTTACTAACTACAATAATTGGCTGAATATAAAATCTGAATGCTTTCCAAAGCTGCAACATATGATCGCTGTTTCTCAACCAGGGGATAACACTGTGATATTTGAAAGTGTGAGACGGCATTCTACATTGTCACGACGACTAGAGGGTGCCGCTGACAGCGAAGCCAGGGAAACCGTATGCTTTACAACATCCTCTACCAGGGAGAGCATGCCAACCCAAATGCCTACGTGCCTTCATCGAGAAACACTGGAAGACATTTCAAAGAATCACACCCAAGATTGTAAGAATAGTAATGTGAAAACATACCCCTGGAGGTGATATGCCCCTAGAGAAGAGCTGGTGATGTTAGGGGTCATGACTAGCTAGAAAGAAGGGCCAGGGCTCTTCCTGCTCCACTGCATGTATTGACCAAGCAAGCCCCTTACGCAGCTCTGCACAAGTTATCGCGATGCCTGGATTCTGAGAGCTGGATATTCTGTGTCACTAAAGTGACATCAGGACACTTTGGGAATAGAAGAGAAATGACTGGATGAACAGGTCTTAACTGAGGCCCAATTCCCCTCATTGAGAAGGGAACATCAAATAGAGCACACTAGGCTCCCTTCCATCACTGCATTTTAGAGAATTGTTTCAAACCTGCTTCTCTAAGGCAACCAACCATGTAACAGTCAATGCAAACAGACCTGACCCTTCAGCAAACCTGTTTTCTGCCTTCATATTCTTTAGCACAATTCTTAGTAATATGTAAATTCTCACTATAATGTCTCTAATGAATGCTTCGTCGTCACATAGAGAACATTAAAATCTATTCCTGAAACGTGAATTGCCAGAGAGGGCACAGTCATGCACCAGGGGCTGGGAAGCCACGACAGGGCACTTGATACAAACACCTTAGGCATCCAGCAAGGCTGCCTAAGTCCCAAGGCCCATTCTTGGAGACTGAACGTGCATTTGGGGTTTCTGGGCGCTGCTCGGCTCAGCGTTCCTTGCATAAGCAGAATGGTATCATTACGGACCCCAGCGCTGCCCCTTCCTGTCCTCAGTAAAGTGGAAGGGGTGGGAACACAGGCCAGATAACCTTGAGGTCACTAACCTGGCTGAGGACATGAGGAAGGAATGTTGTAGGCTGGCTCTATGGTAAGCATGGGAGTTATGCTAACTATAATTAAATGGCCACACATCCCCCTCTCCCCCACAAATGCACTGGTCTCAAAAAGGTCTGAAGGAACATTGTGCTTTCTATAGGACCTGGCCCGATACCTGCCGTTAACATGTAAAACTTCTGTACAACCCGTTCACATACCATGTCAAATCATACAACTGCATCAACCAAAAATGCAATGTTATCCAGCCCTCACACGCAGAATTGGCAACACAGACATCACTGCACTAGTGACAAACTCCGTGTGTGCCTGTCTTCTGTGGGCTTGTCTTTAGTAGCACCTTTCATCTGTGACCTAAAGTCGCTTTACAGACCAAAAGATTCATCGAGGGAAAAATGTGCTTTTATCCTTAGGCAGTTATATCAAGACGATATGTAAGAACATTATGTATGTGTATGTCTGTGTGTGTAAGCTTATACATGTGCGGTGGGTATCTGCACACATACATATTTATCACTTCATTCACTTGTCTTCTTAAAAAGAACCCCTTCTCCCAATAAATACCCCTCAATTTAATCTTTTTAAAAAAAAAAAGAAAAAATCCATCTTCCTTTCTTTCCTAATTAATTCTACTTCCTGTTCCAGTGACATCGGCTGCTCTGAGAGCTAGGGTTCTGTTCTGCCTGAACATGGATAGCTATCTCCCAACCCCAAAGGCGCCACTTCACGGGACTACCTTATAAACAAGTGTTAAGTCTCTCTCCACCAACAAGCAAGTCTTGGGGTCATCTCTCTGACCGTATTTGTCTCCCATAACTTTTTCCACTACCTGCCTCCAAACAGGCTCACATTACTGTTACTTACCAAAAGAGGAAGCTTTCCAAAAGCCACCCATACAATCATACCACTGCTTAGAACCCACTAGTTGTGCATAATTTAATAAAACTGACCATGTAGGATAATGCTGTTTATTAAAAATATATTCAGGGAGAAGTCAGTGCATTTATGCAATTTTACATACACATCTGTAGTTTGAGGTTCCATTATTCCAACAGTTCATATAAATCACTGTTTCAGATAAGAGAAAAAAATGCTTTACACAGGAGATCAGCAATTGGTTATAGGTTTGGTCATATGAGTAGGCTTGTTGTAAAAATAAAAACACCTCTTCCATTATTAAAGAATGTTTCCTTTATGCAGGTAAGTCTTTAGAGTTAAGAACTTTTTCTTGCATAAGAATTAACTTGAAATTCTTGGAAAACAGCCAATCCTCCAGTTTCTAGAAATATAAATGCTATACTTTGTTTGGAATTTTTTTCTTTTGAGGTAACAAAGGAAGCATTTTTCAGTGATTTGTTACTAGGTTATCCTTGACCGTGTATGCCAGCTTCTGCCACGGCAAACCTAAGACTTGTACAAAAGCAGTTCTCAGAGAATTAGAAATACAGAGTATGACATTTCCAAACAATAGTCTTATCACAGTAGGGAAAAATGGGTCAAAAAAATCCAGACTAAGATAAATGGATTAAAAGTGTGATCGTCTTTGCTACTGGAAAATGGACAAGAGCACCCAGAATACCCCAAAAGATGCAGTTTCTGAATGCACTGATAGGTCTTTCTCCTTTCTTAATCACGTTTTCTTGGAAAATGAGCGGTATTGCCATTTCCTGGGTTCATACTCACTGACAAACATCAGGAGCATTGCCTCAAAACCTGATGAAGCAAGCAGAGGGCAGAGAGACCTCTAATTTGCTGTTCCACACAATAATCCTTTGTATGGAAAAAACAAGACTTGAGTCTAATTTCTTGGATGCAAAAGTTGGGACGCTATACCTCAGCCTTATGGCCTTTATACACAGGTTGCCCTAGGGAAATTCAGGAAGTAACTGGTCACAGCCTTTATGTGGACATTCTTAAATGCGTGTCAAATGCAGGAAACAGGGACTTTGGGTACTACTTCTTTACAAACTGTCTTTACAAACTGCGAAGGTGAGAGGAAGTTCTCTATCACTATAAACACAGGGAACCAGAGCTGAAGAACAGAAGAGACGAATCTGTATCCTTATAAGTGGCTGTGTGAAAGGTTCCTTCTGGATTTGGCTAAGGCATCTGGAACTTTCTCCATGTCTGTCCCCAATTAACTACCTAGAGCTTACAACTCACTTGGGGCCGGGGAGGAGCACTAGGAGGAGGGGATTACATGTAACTACCTCTCCCTACCTTTAAAATGAAATAGTTAAAATTATGTTCTCATACACAAAGCAGATCATACCAGTAACTGTTGAATAACACCACCACATACTTGGTGTTAGCTGATTAACATCTGACAACAAAACCTCGAGTCACTACGCAATTGTCTAAATGTGTAAAGCATATTTAGAAATTAGTGCTTGTTGATAAATTACTGAGCAAATAAATTTAAGGCATAACTGGAGTAACAGCAAATGAAGTTAATACTTTTTCCCTACAATGCAATATTAAGGCCTCTGCCAAGAGAGATTGCTTTAAAAATGGGAAGTGTCTTCCTGCCCCTAACTAACCAAAGGCTGTGAGGAAGGCGCAGGCTAAAGACTGTAAGCGTTTAAACAGATGATTACCAACTCTGAAACTCTCAAGCTTCAGAATGGGATTCAAAACCATCATATGTATCATTAGACACTGAAGCGGTGAGGCCAAATCTGCCAGGGCCACAACATGGATAAACTGTCTAATACAGATATTTTAATATGAAACATTACTTTGTTTATACACATCTAAATTTTAACATTAGAACCCTGTAAAAAATGAGGAACAAAAGGCTTTGTTCACACAAAAATCTTTGTGCTTGGTTTGTAAAAAGGTATCAGAATAGTTTAAACAAATCGGCCCATTCTTTAACCCTAATTCTGCCTCATGAAACTGTGTAGCTCCTATGCTGTTAGAGCTGCAGCGACGCAGCCCCCTCCTTGGTATCCAAGTACAGCTGCCCTCACTTGTCAGAGCCACTTCAGGGACCAGGGAGACAGGACCCCAAGCTCTTCGTACAGATCCTCACACTTAACAGGGTCACACTGTCTGGGTTTGCTGTGAAGGATGCGCCCTATGGGGATGAGCACCCATTGTGCAGATGCTCCTCGTAAGGCCATTTAAGTGAAAAATGACACTCACTGAAATAAAACAAGCCACTCCGTTTCTTTTCGGTGTTGGGATGGGGAACAAAGGGGCTTCTACATCAATCAAATAAGACTTTGGAACAGTAGTAAAACAAAAGAAAATTGATTTCTCAAAGGTCAATTAAAAAAAATGAGCTCACCTCTCATTTAAAAAAATATATTATGGAAATTCTCTCCAATTTATGCAACAGGCTTAATTTTGAACCTTAGGAAGGAATTAATCTCCTCCCATTTTCTCTCCACATTTTATGTTCAAGTTGCTATTATAAATCCTTTGAATAGCAAAATCAGCCATGATGCAGAATCACGGATGTAATGATTTACTTGCGTCGAAATACATCTACACAAATTATGCATACAGCACAGAACTATGAACAAAAAGGCGAAGGAAACATTATTTATTTCCAGGTAGAAACATTAGCCTGATGGATTATTGCAGATTTGAGAAATCAGCACATAAAGGTACTGGACAGAGCATTGTTTACAGGTGCTTTATCTGTGTGGAGACAAAGGCTGAACTGCTTGTCTCAAGTTAGCGCTGGGAGGGGGGGAAGAGGAGAGCAAAAGGAAGACTATGAACAAAAACTTAAAACAAGAACATGGGAGGAAAAATCCTTTTACTCCAACAGGGAATGAAAATTGCTCATTTTTCTTTAAAACTTCACATCAAGTCAAATGCTCTGGCCATAGAATAATAATACAAACCAGCCAGCCCAGGCTGTAGACTTTGTAACCTACACAAGAGAAATGAGTGATCGAGCTTTCCTTGCCTCTTGCCCAGGGGGTGTAGTTGCTGGAATCACCATGTAAACATTCCTAGTGTGTCACTGGTAGAAAGCCAGTAATACCCCACAACTATGTTAAAACTAGGCTCTATGAAATGTCCACCCAGTTACAAAGGCTGAATTATATTGACAATGTGTCAATTCGCTGACTTTTAAATTATACTGTAATTTGAAAGAACACAGAACAATAAAGCCTATGGCTAATGAAAATGTAACAACTGAATGTCATACACAAAAGAACTGTGAGCTGCACAGGTAATACATGAATGGGGAGAGAAAATCAGAGGGAAGTGAAAAGTACACAGAGCTAACCTACTAAACTGTATTTGTCAAATATGCGTGAGCTTTAATTTCTGTACTTATGTACAAGAGTTGTCTTTGGAGGAAACAAAACTGCAGACTTAGCTAGATGGATACACACAGCCCAGAATTAAACTGCACAGCGACATTTATTGTTTCAGCCTGGAAAAACATCCCTTTTTTAAATTTCACACAGCAAAGCAAGTTAAAAACTTCACTCATCAAATAAATGATAATTTAAACAAGAACTTGCTAAAGAAACCTCATCACAACAATGTTTTAGGGCCTGATCACTTTAAGTCCATGGGGCCATTAATGAATATCAACCAAGAGTCTCTTTTATGACCTGCAAGCTGTTTTTCCTACAACGAGAAGGTGTAACATGTTTGCTTGACTCAGGTGATACATTTAGAAAAGAAATCATGATTTTTTTTTTCCTTTTGCTGTAACAGGCAGACAATGCATTTCTCGGTGTGATCAGGAAAGATGGAATGACTGCTGCCCTTCTCTCGCTGCTATCAACAGTTTTTCCCGCATTATCTCAAGGCTCGAATAGTCCGGCAACTTAAGATAGTTCACACAAGTCATTACGGAGGGCAAGAAGTCATCTGGGTTTTCTGTTGATTCGAACGTCTTCCGGACAATTGTCAAGGGCGGGTTCAAACTCCGGAAGCCTGATTTAGAGGGAAGAGAGACCGAGAAACTTAGTAAGTGTACAGGATGCACATAGCTAGCTCAGAGAACACTTTCTTATTCAAGAGAGGAATATCAAGCTGGAATGACAGGTATACCTTTTTTATGCTACTCCTATCAGAAAACACGACACTGTTTACGACACAGTATTAACCGTGCACAGGTGGTACCATTTCTCCCTCACTAATCAAACCTACATATTCAATATACATTTATTTAGTGCACAGAACCTGGTAGTGCTTTATTTACCATCAAAAGTCATTGTATAACATGGAGACAAACACTTCCTTACGCCTTCTGACTGTTAAGATACAGTACCATTTCATACTTATATTAGGATTCATCTTTGAAAAATCAGACTCAGAATGCCTTATCTAAGAGTTCATAATGTACAAATGACTAAGAATTTGAATTTTATCTAGAAAAGCACCACTACATGTGTATTAGTCATCCTACTTCAATGTATTTAAGGTAATTCCTATGAATTTCCCTACTAGTGACATCTCTTAATATATTACCAAACAAATACAAAATTTAGCAACATTATAATATTGGAATAACTAAGGGGCACTCGAAATCACATAAAGAATATCCTGCTATTGGTGCTGAAGTTTCATAAACACACATACCCATGGCTGGGATATATGCCAAGCATCGATAGTATACCCACCTCCAACAGGCAATCTTGGGCTACCTGTCACAAACTGGAGAAATAACCTCTGCTGCTCATTATCAAAACTACTGAGAATCTCAAACAAAAACTTCACAGCCCGACTGCAACAGAAATACAGAAATAAATATATTATTTCATCATATTATAATATAATTTTAATTCACACCACACTGTTGACTTATAATTAGCTAGACACCGTCAAATTTAAGTATGACTACATATGAATTCACATTATGAAGAACTCCTGACATCAAATTTGCTTCTGCTATTATAGGTAAAATTCAAATAGAATGATTACTTTTATAATAAATAAGACCTTTTTTAAAACTGTACATAAGAACAAGTAATGGGTCTCCCCTACCACTGCCCGCATATTTTTACAAAAATACTTGAAAAAGAACCTTTGCTTCCTAAAGTGCTGTCTTGACAAAATTAAGGCCAAAATATTGTAAAGCCTCCTTACTATGTAGACAAATCAAAACATAACCCCCACTTTATTGTTTATAATATATGAGGCCTGTCCCAAAAAAATCCAGCCACTGTTAACGAGAACAATTTGCGTGACATCAACATAACCCGGCAGCCAAGGAGAGTGGACGGGAACGCACATGCGTGAACACTGGCTTCACTGTACTAGTCAGTGGCGGCGGTAGAAGCTGCTGAGTGAGCATGTGCACTGTGACTGTGTGGCCATCACACTCAAAATGACTGAGTGAGCAGAACAATGAATCTCCATCAAATTTTGCATTAAGCTTGAACATTTCTCTGCGGAAACTATTCAGATGATTCAGAAGGCTGCAGCTATGGGAAAATGGTGATTGGCAGCTTCATCATGACAATGTGCCCGCTCATGCATCACATCTTGTGCAGAGTTTTTTGGTGAAACATTAAATCAGCCAGGTGATTCAGCCCCTCTACAGCCCAGATTTGGCACCCTGTGACTTTTGGCTTTTCCCAAAACTAAAATCACCTTTGAAAGGGAAGAGATTTCAGACCACAGATGAGATTAAGGAAAATGTGACAGGGCAGCTGATAGCAACTGGGAACTGTGTCCCAAGGTGCCTATTTTCAAGGGGCCCTATGTACAATGTCATTGTCCTATGTACAATGTTTCTTGTATCTTCTTCAATAAATGTCTCTATTTTTTATGTCGCATGGCTGAATACCTTCTGGGCAGACCTCATATACATACATGGACTACCAACTTCTTGACTGAAAAACTGGCAGGTCCCAGTACTTACCTGTCATGAGTGTAACCGTGATCTGGCCTGCAGCATTCCATCAGTGTCTTTGCATCCCAAGTGTCTGCTTTACTGCCACACAGGAGTTGATCCAGCTGTGCATTTAAATAAGGGTCATGAATTACTAAAGATAACAGCTGTGTAACGGAGTGAAATGCACACATGTTGTTTTGTAGTACACTGATATAAAGGCCTATGTGTATCTAGTAAGAGTATCATTTTCACATCAAAGACTTCTGCTTAAGGCCTATGTGTATCGAGTAAGAGTATCATTTTCACATCAAAGACTTCTGCTTAGGATCTCTTTATATAATGTGGTCTTCTAATGCATTTATAGATTCAGTCTCCTCAGGTACATACATAGTAATAGGTACTCTGCCATTTGCAGGGACTAGGTTCTAGAGAAGCCTTTTATCTCAAACAACACTTCTGAGACAAACCCTTGATTTAAGTTTTCCTAACTCTTCTCATTTCTTTAGAAGCTTTAACTTGATAATCTACTTTTAACCAAGGAGATTTTCACAAATCCTGGCTTTGGGAATCACAAGGGTACTGAATTAGGAAAGCCAGGAGCTAGGTGGCCTGAGCTGGAGAGAGAAGTGGGAAAAGCAAGCTGAACTGAGACATACCAAATGGGGAGTTTTACACATTTTGTAAAGAGAGGCACATCTATGACACAGTTGTTTGGGGTTGCATGGGGACCCACCTAGTCATTACGGAATGAATGTTAGAAAGCAAGAAATGCCTTTGTGCCCTTGGAATATCCAACATCAGTTTCAAATTAAACTTATCTATTTTCTAGTTTAACTGCCCATTTGCAGAATGACTATATACTTTTGAGAAAATCCAATTCAGGACATACGAAGTTTAACATCTACTACATTTCACACGCATTATGTATTTTGTTCAATGAGACAGAGATTATCCCAATTTTTCAGATGAGGCAGCCAGATCATATACAACTACTTGGCTATGGTCACACAGCTAAGTAGCAGGGACCAGGATCCAATTCTAAGAGTAACATTTGACACATTTCAATTCCAGGTGATACTTAGTGCCTTAAAGTGCCAGAGATACCACATGCTTTGACAGGTGGCAAACCAAAGTGGACATAAAAAATAATAATTGAGATTAAAATGCTAAGTTAATCAAAGATTTCCAGATTCAGCCGGCAATGAATGTGTATTCTAAAGCTAGGATTCAAAAAAATAAACCAAGATGTTTCCAAACTGGGGAAACCTAACACTTTCTAGACTTGTTCTATGACATTTTATCATAGTTTCTTGGGTTTCCTGTTGCAGATTAAGATGGCTAGAAAAAAACTCTGCAAATGAACTCATTTTTTTTCCATTCCCAAAAGATTATCTGAATTTGGCAATTATGTGATTTACAACACTTCCTTAAAACTTCAAGGACTAACTTCTATCTTGAAACAAAGTCTCATCTAATTCAGGAAGTTTAGCAAAACAAAACAGTGATCCGCCCGCAGTGTCAGTGCATCACTCTGGCTCTCCCCGCCAAGCACAGCAGTGCAAACACCTAAGTTCCGTTCTCCACCCAGCAGTGGGGTCTCGCCTGACAACAGCACTCTGCTCAATCATTCACACATGGACTCCACTCCCTTGTACTTAATATTTATATTACATTTAATATTTGTATAGTTCATATATCCTACTTATATAGTATAAAATGTTATACTGAATGTTTAATATTCTTCCTTGCTCAGGAAATGATCTTATCTTTCCTCAAATCTACCCTTTGCTCCCAGCCCCCCTGCTTTTTATTCCAACAATGGAGTCTTTGACTAAGATAATTAGAGGTACAAAACTAGAATGAACATTTCTTTTAGACATAAGCTACTCACTTCTTCTGGGTAGAAGTACTGAAGATGACTGAGTGGGAAGACTGATTCAAATCCATCTCTGAATGAATCAAACTGCCTGGAAACACCTTCATTTAGTGCCCAGAATATAACCAGCTGCAAAAAAGAAAAATCTTTTACAAACTGTGGCAAAATTTCAAATCTCTGTGACACAGTGCAGTGAAACATCACTTAAAAAAGAAAAAAAAAAATAGGCACGTTTTTAAGTCTTTAAAGTATCTCCAAGAGAACTGCTTAAGTAAAAGATCAATCGGGACAATTCCTAAGTTGGGGCCTCACCAGTACGAAAATATGAAAAATGCCATGTGTATTTATAGTTAGTATGTTTTTAAAATTAATTTACATAAAATCCCTATGGTGTGGAGTTTGTAGATTACCTTACTAGATGAGACGCAGATGAAAATTTCCCAAGGAGATAAAATGTTACTAAGAATTAAATAGTAGGCTTTGAGAGTCACAATTACCAACTGTTAAGTGTTTTTAATGTGAAATTTTTCATTCTATATTCTGTTCAGTTCTTAGAACCCAACCCTTCTGCCGGGTGTGCCCCCACTTAAAAAATGCAAACTTTGAAAACGCAGTCACATGAAATTGAAGGATAACAAAAAGCATCTGTTACTGGTCCAACATTATCTCATCATCAATTTGGTCAAAAATAAGAGGATATATTCAAATAAAAATTTTGTAATAGTGTTTCGTTGATAGAAAAATAAAACTATTATTGTAAATTATTTTCAGAGAACCTTAATCTGGATGTTAACTCTTCATTTAATAGTAAACTGAAAGATTAGCCTTCCCAAAGTTAGAAAAAGCAGCAGGTACTATGAGAAGACACTCCTACTGAGTATTAAAAAGATTTCTTACACATCACAAAAATGTTAGGGAAATCAAATAGTATCTAAGGTACTCTTTACTATCTGTTTTCTCTCTCAAATTGATGAAGAAACCATAGCTAAAATTTTTCAGAGGTTCTATCAAAAATTCCACAGTTACGCTACCAGAAAAGTTAGGTCTGTCTAGGTGGAAGGTGGCATTTCATTTTCAATCCAATGCTCTTTCCACTTAATGTCAGGAAAAACCATAAGAAACTTTTCAAAAAGCAGTAAAACCTACATGGATTGTAATAAAGTATAATTTTCATCCAATATAAAATTGTTTCCTTAATTTTAGTAATATAGTCAAAGACCATGAATTAGCAATTTGAAAAGCCTCACCAAACCCACAAATGTGTGTGTGTGTGTTTGTGAGAGAGAGAGAGAGAGAGAGAGAGAGAGAGAGGAGCAATTCTTCTTAGCTGGCTTGACAGAAAGACAGAAATGCAATACGGTTAGATCACAAGGAATGGCTCCTTTTCACTGATTTCTTTGGAAACTGTGAGTAAATGTGAAATGTGATGTTAGCAGACAGTATTTAAACTTGGGAACAGCAAACGCAAGATTGTGTAAGGCACTGTGAACTATCCAACATTCCCCCCAATAGAACAAACAGAAGCTAAGGTCTGAAAAGGCAACTTCATGCAGTAACTCCATGGGTCAAAGGTCTCAAACCAGTCCATGCAGGCAGCTAGCTGACACCTTCCGTGTTTCAGGCTCCCTCCCTCTGCTTTAGAGCAGTACCCACAGGCAAAGCCATACCATCACCACAGATGGCCGTCTCCCCAAAGGACGCCGCAATTACATACTCTTAGATACTCTTCTAGGTTGTGGATAGTGACGGGTATATCCTTTCCTCCTTTCTTCAGTTCAATGTTGGGAAACCCTGGCAGGGTGAAATCCAATCCTAGATCTTCAACTGAGCAGCCATTTATAGTCAGGGTTTCTAATGCATATCGTAGACTCTCTTTGGTCTAAAATAAAAGGGAGGAGAATTGTGAAGCTAACTTATTCACTCAATTATGTCTCTGCATTTATAAAATAAAAGGTATGCTAACAAATTCTATGGGTTCCTTTACCTCTTAGCCTACTTTTTTTATTTTGCCATAATCTCCACACGAACAAGTCACTGAGGTCACAAAGGAAATAACATTAACACTTCAGAATCCAACTATCTTTATATGAGAAACAAGATGTCAAGTGTTCCTCCATAATGAAGTATTTGCTACTCAATTTGTTCATATTCAAATCACACTTCACAGAAAGGCCTTGCAATAGCAGTCAATTTAAGAGTGTGGTCTCTGGAGGCAGACCAACTTTTCATAAATTCTTGGCTAATCTTAATGAATCCAATATATATACACATAGCTAATACTGAATAATATAATACACTTACAAAATTATAAATACAAATAATAAGAACAAATAATGCACTATCTAGCATTAGCAATAAACTTTTTTTCTGCAAAGTCCAAGTCTAAAGAATACCCTGCAGACTCTTCATTTAGGCCTAGAATAACAAATATCTATTCATGTAATAATAGCACTACAGTTGCTATTCAAGTCCTCCTCTAAAAACAAATGTTAAAAGTAGTTTGTGTTATTCCCTTTTTTAAATGCTTAAGATGACAAAAGATTGTATTTATATTTTATAAAAACATAATTTTTTTAAGATTAAGCACGAAAGACCAACAACCAAAACTACAAATTCTATCTGATTATGAATGTCTCCAATACATAAGAAAAAAGACAAATGGGTTTCTGGATTGGAGATGCCTCCGAATATGAAATTCCTAGAGGCAAAACACGCAAGTGCAGAACATTAGTCACTTTAATTAAAATAGGCTGATTATTAAATCATCTCAAGAAGAAACTGAAAGCTGCTTAGGATCCCAGGTAATTCAAAATACAGAAAAGGTGGCAGCATTATTTAAGATTAAGGTAAAATATGGCTGCTGAGAATTACGTTCACTTTTATTTTTAATGTTCACTTTTACTTCTCTGCAAAAACTTATGTGTTTATGTCTTAGTTTCAGGTGCATCAATTGATGACACCAAAGGAAGGTTTCTCATTTCGCATCTGAAATATTCTTCATGAGAAAGGCTAAAAAAATTGTAATTTTGTTCTAATATCCTCCTATTGAAAAGCTCTCAGAATTGTTCCAACCTCTAGTTACAGATCATGGCAATCACTGATATGCTAAAGCTACTCAAGAAATATCTTTAAAGGTTTTCATTACAAATTGCTACCATTAATAGGTATCTAGAATATACAATATACTCTTGAGATATTTAAAAGAGTGAACAGCCCTGGCTGGTATGGCTCAGTGGATTGAGCGCGGGCTGGGAATCAAAGGGTCCCGGTTCGATTCCTAGTCAGGGCACATGCCTGGGTTGCAGGCCAGGTCCCCAGTGGGGGCCATGTGAGTAGCAACCATATATTGCTGTTTCTCTCCCCCTCTTTCTCCCTCCCTTCCTCTAATAATAAATAAAAAAAATAAAAAATAAAAATAAAAGAGAAAACCTCAAAAGATGTGAGGAAGAACTGCAGTGGAGACATGGATACGTAACAGAGCTTGCAAAATACATGAGAGCGCAGGCTCCAGACCAAGCAGGCTGGGCTTGAATCCTAGCTCTCGCATGTTCTAGCTATGTGACCTCGGGCAGTAGGTTGCTCAGCCTAT
The DNA here is from genome assembly GCA_004026765.1 of Micronycteris hirsuta. NCBI lineage: Eukaryota > Metazoa > Chordata > Mammalia > Chiroptera > Phyllostomidae > Micronycteris > Micronycteris hirsuta. Next base: position 255,783 of record PVJI01000279.1, on the reverse strand, counting down.
CTGCCTCAGGTTTCTCACGTGTACAACAAGGATAAGAGAAATACCGAAGTCTTACAGGGTTGTTGTAGATTAAGTGACTTAATATAACCACTTGGAACAGTCACGATTTTACTTTCCTTCCTTGTTCTCACCTCTCAGCCATTACTTATGTAAGAGATGATACTAAATTAAGATTTAGTAGTTTAAAATTTATAAAGTTAGTAAGCGTAAACCTAACTGGTTCTAAAAATCAAAAAACAACAGATATTGTATGGAAAACATGGACTTGGCCTCTTTTTAAAGACTTGGCCATACATCTTAATAAGCTTATTTTTCCAAAAACACCAATAATTACCAATTATATAGGAGTTAAGATTAATTCCCTCACAAATCATCTTTTTCCCTGATAAAAAAAGACATTCTGAAATCCTCACTTGTCTACTGTAAGTTCCTCTCCATTTCATCAAGAGATGTGACACCTTCACTCTACAGAATCTCCAGCCTCTATTTGTTAATGGGCGTTAATTCAACAATGGTGTGTATTACCTGCCCAAATCTAAGCTTATCTGAATCTGTGACACTTTTTAAAAATACAACTTTGCCTTCTTCTAATGTCAGATACAGAACACATTACTAACCTCAGACTGAGTCAAATGATTTTTTCATCTATTGTTAGTAAAGAATATAAATTAATGACATAAAGCTCAGGATTACCCACAAACTCTAACAGAGAAACTCCGACACATATTATCAAGAAATAGTGCACAGCCACTGTGATCTTTAAAGGTATCCTCCTGACTCGCCTTGGCTGGTGTGGCTCAGTGGATTGAGTGCGGGACTGTGAACTGAAAGGTCGCCAGTTTCATTCCCAGTCATTACGCAAGCCTGGGTTGTAGGCCAGACCCACAGTTAGCGATGTGTGAGAGGCCACCAACTGATGTTTCTCTCACACACTGATGTTTCCCTCTCTTTCTCCCTCCCTTCCACTCTCTCTAAAAATAAATTCAAGAAACAAACCAAAAAAAGATATCTTCCTGAGATCTGTCTAAAAACAAACGGGCTGTTCCTAAATTTAGCGACCTTTTTGGGAGAGAGGGGAAAAAAATCAATCTGTCCTAAGAATAATTTGATCGATTCGAAAGCTTACTAAAAGAGTTCAGTATGATATAGTATCTGCCCAGATACATAATGCCCATGTAAAACGTAACAAACAAGACCCCTTGGTGTCAGTTAGGAGTGTGTTTTATTTGTTAATCAAGCCTTTTACTCACCAACTACTGTCATTATATACAGGTCACCTTACCCACTGCAAAATGTTTCAGTTGTGATAAAAAAATTAAAACTCTTAAAATGACAAATATAGAATAATAAAAGGGTCCAATACAAACCACTTAACAAAGACCTCATCTTTCTACAGTAAGAAACTCAGCCATTTGCCTGTTTCCTCATCTTTAAAGCCTACCTGGGATTTATCTTGTTCAAGTCTTTTCTTCTGTCTGACGATGTCTTCTAGGTGATATACTGATCTGGCTACAACTGGGTCAATGTCGAACAAATCGTGGGACGTCAGTGACGTTTCCTGCCGCAGCATCCACTTATAAAAGGGTAAGCCAAGAGGCAGGTCCACCTGAAAGGGAATATGCAAAATATTTTAACAGTCACAGCTTGTAGAATTGCCTCAATTCTATAACTGACACTTAAAAAGATCACTTTAAAAGGTCAAGTAATCTCCAGGGGAAAGAATGCATTTAGGAACTGTTTCCCTCATTATATGAAACTGTCCCCATTTAATCTGGGTTCCTGATATTGTGAAAAGTTTAGAATACTTAAGAATTCCATTTAACAATGACCCTATAAAAGAATTTTTCAACGATGGACATGCAGTCTCCATAAGGCTCAACATCAAGAGACGTTTAGAGGAAGAGGTTAAAAGGAAGAACCAAATAATTACTATTAAAATAAAAATGGAACTTCTAAAATAACTGATTAAAAGTCCATTCTTCAGTTACAGTGAAGTAGTAAGCTTGTGAATTTGGTATCAAATGAAAATGTCTGCCACATACAGAGACGAAGTCGCTCGGGAGATGTGAGACGAGGAAATGAAGAAAAGTCCAGAAATACTCAAATCTTTGTGATCACTGATTCTCTTGGAGTATTTTCATTCCAGCTCTCTAATGGCAATTACTGTAGTTCAGTTACATACTCTTGCTTTCCAACTGAATTAAAACTCTAATGTCAAACACTTTAGAAACACATTAATTAAAACCACCTTTAATACTGTCCAACTCTCTAAACTCCTGCTACTAACAAAATGTGGGCCACAACTGGCACTTGGGCCTCGCCTGGGAGCTGGCGTCGAAATGTGAGATCTCGGGCCTCGCCTTTGCTACTGAATCAGAATTGGCTTTTGTTAATAAAATCCCCAAATAATTCATATGCATGTTAAAGTCTGTGAAGCACTGTTTTAAAATACAACATTAAGTGCACGAGATTACGTACTCTTGCAGAACATACGCACAAAAAAATTATAGAATAATCATCGTAAACTCACCAATCTGAAATCCATGATAGCCTTTGCCATTAATTTCCCTAGGAAGCGAAACTTCATCTTTACTTTTGCAATATGAGCTGGTTTTGCTGTCCTACCAAAGGGAAGGGCAAACAAGCCCTGGAGGTTTTGAATGTACTTGGTCCCTTCTTGGCTTCCTGTAAAATGAGCAAGTCATCAAACTTTAGATGCTCTTTCTCCAAAACAAGACAGAACAAAACCTGCTAACTAAGAACACAAGAAATTCAGTATTCTCGCAATCATACAGATCATGGCATGAAGTCCTCTAGAGCTGGAAGGTTCTCCCTTATTTGAAAAATGAGAAAACAAAGGCTAGAATAAATTAAGGTTGGGGAGCACAGTCCTTTGCTAGAAGTTAAATATATTTAATGAACTGTAAGGGTCCATTACCTGAACTGAATAACATACAATGACTGACTCTGTCAGAGATGAGTACTTACCTTTTGGATTGCTAAGAGTTACTTCTTCACCTCTCCAGAGACCCAAGTCAGCTCTCTGTAGTTCCTGAGATACAAGTGCATAAAACTCCAGTGTAGGCCCAAGACCTGTGCCAACCTACAGAAGAACAAAAGTAGAACAATTTCATATTTTAGAATCTGTGCTCTTTTATGTTTTTAACCTGACAACCTGTTTGCAATGTGGATACTAACAGGAACTGTTTATCAAGATGCATAGAGATGATGTCCCCAACTGTCCAGAGTATACTGAATTCCTTCAGTCTTGGTCTTCCAGAACAAGAGCTAGCAGGCCTTTATACTTTCCTACTCCCCATGGCCCTTAACATTGTACCTGTATGGTTCGAGTTGTGTCCTGAGAAAAGTACGTCTGTAGCTATATACCTTACCCTCAGGGAGTAAGATGGCATGGTCTGCATATGGCTCTCTCTGGGGAATGGTAACACTGAAACCAGCTCAGATGCCACCGCCTCAGAAGCCTCCTTCTCTGCCCAGTTAGCTTCCTCCTTTTCTTAGGACTTACATTTCAGCTACTTAAGTACTTATCACATCACTCTGTCACCATTTCCTTACATGCCTGTCTGTATCTCTCACTTGAGAGTAACGGTAATTAACCTCTGCATCCTCTACTGTGCCCAAGCACACACCAGCCATTTAACAGAGATTGGTAGGGGAAGGTCTGAACCCACATCAGCACCCCCGAGGCTACGTTAGCCTCAGAGAGTACATCACTGCTTCTCAAGCCACACGGTGCACTGGACTCCCCTGAGAGCTATACCAATATGCACACATCCTGAAGATTCTGATTTGGCAGATTTAGAGCCTGGGCACTAGTATAGACAAGCTCCAAAGATAACTGTACAGTCTTGAGTGCAAACCCCTCCTCCATGAGAAACATGAGCCTGGGGCAATGTTCCTAGCCTAACTATTCCTTCAGGTTCTATCAAGGCCCTCCCAGCTCAGACCGCAAGTCAGATATGCGGCTAATGACAAGTTAATACCACACTTTTTAGGGCTAAATCTAACCACAGTCCTGTCAAGAAGACTGTATTTCACTTCAGAGTATTTGCAAATAAAGGCATTATTTTATCATTATCACAGTAACTTTTAAAAAGTACCCACACCAGCTTAGATGCAATCCACCAAAGGTTTAACTCAACTTTCGTTTGGAAAGTGACCCGCTGGGACCTGACGATGTGTTCTTAATCCACCTCACCCCCTTGTCAGTACGGCACAGCAGTGAACGGCATCAGCGTTCAGCCCACGTTCCAACCCAAACCTGGGGGCCGTGGGCGGCTCTTCTTGGTCTTACTCTCCACATTCCAAACAATTATTAAACACTGTAAGCCCCACCTTCAAAATTATTCTCAACTGTTACCACCAACATCTCCTATCTGGTTTCTGCACTAGCAATCTTGGCATCTCATAGCCTATTCTCACAATGCCAAGAGAGATCCTTACAAAACATAACTCTTTTCATTCCTCTACACCCTCTAAGGCTTCCCATCTCACTCAAAGTGAAAGCTCAGGTTGGAAAAACTGCCCATATGTCCTACATGATCCCTCCTCCCTCCCCGACTCCTACATCCAGGCAGTCATCTGCCAACAGGCAGGAATGTTTGCCTCATTGCACTTGTCAGTTATTTTCCTAGAGATACCCTTCCCCCAGAGAGTAATGACTCACGTCGGCTCAAATGTCACCTCAGACCACCCTATCCCCTCCCCGTCATGCTCCATCTTCTTATTTTCCTTCATGTCATGTTCTAACATACATGTCTATGAGTGTGTATATGTATCGACCCCCCCAAACTAAAAGAAATGCCCCATGACTGCAGGGACTCTGTATAATTTGTTCTCCACTCAACCCTGGGCATCAGAAGAGAGGAAGGGGGGAAAAGAAAGCAAAGCAAAGAGAAAAAGAATGAAACTGCATTAATATCTGGTATCCACCAGATGGTGCTTTAAAGTCAGTTCTTTCTCCCTTTAGCGTAATTATCCGACGCTAAGTAGAAATCACAGATCAGATCAGTCTACTTCCTTCATCCAAATACTGTTATTTCTACAGGTAAAAGAGACAATTTAGAATATTAAATGACATGGGTATCACCATAAACACTTTCGTCACAGCAAGTCTCTGTGAGAGTAGAAGGACCAGCTCATATCTACACTCTGGCAATTCACCCCTATCTTGGGCCAGCCAGCAGCCCCGCAGATCAACCAGATCTTTTCAGGGATTTTAATTTCACTCAGCCACTCCACTAAAAAGATAGGTGGAGTGGCTGAGTGAATACTTTGGCTTTGCTTCACTTGCTTTTTAAAGGGACAAAGTATAAAATACTAGAAACAAAAACAGAGGAAAACAAAAAACTCTTGACAACTTGCCTTACTTAAAACTTTGAAAGTCTTTTTCTTTCAAATTTATATACTGGCATTTGCCACGTGGCAATATTCCAGGCTTTTACTTATTTAATTATTCTAACCATATGAGAGGTAGCGTTATTTATCACACCCCTTGTTGAGCTATGACTGAGGAATTCACATCACCTGCCCAATGTTGTACAGCCAGTAAGTGGCAACACCAGGCTCCACAGTCCATGCTCTAACCTTCCACCATCCCAGAGGGCTGGGTCATCTGCAGCCCCAACCCCTGGGGCTTGGGTGACTTGCTAAGTCCAGAGACAGGTTTAGCTCTTCCCTGCCTTACCACTTACCCCTGTTCAAAATAGAATCCATTCTGATCTGACATTTTTGGATTAGGCCTCCTTTAGAGTTGTTAGAGAGTCTTGCTGATGGTCACCAGCTGCTTTGTGTAGTTGAATTTGATTTACAGCCTGAGGTCCAATTCATATAAAAGGGGGGAAATCCAAAATACCCCAGAATTTATTTATAAAAAATTGTGTTTTATTCTTACAAGTTTAAACTTCAGTCACCTTCAAAGTACTCTCCATTTGATGCAATGCATCTATTGAGACAGTTCTTTGAACTTGTTGATTTTGATGTCTTTTAGTGCTTCTGCCATTTTTTGTTTCATCTCTTCCACATGGGCTAAATGTTTCCCTTTGAGGACTTTTTTCATTCAGAGAAACAAAAAAAGTTGCTTGGGGCAAGACTGGGTGATTAGGGAGGGTGAGGCACAGGGGTCATGCCCCTTTTGGTCAAAAACTGCCTAACACGCAGCAAGGTGTAGGCAGGTGCACTCGTAAATCACCCATCACGAAATGCAAATACGTTGAAAGAGTCTTCAAAAAAAATTCACTAAAGCCAAACGCTGCCTCTCATACCACCACCAGTGGGTACACTGATCCAGATGGGTTCCTAAACACTCACCTAGTGGGGGAGGCATGTACTACGGGGGGCCACCCTCTAGAATCCCAAGGATTTTTTTTCTTGGATCCCCACCTCACCCCCGGTGTAAAGGAGCACTCCTCCCAATCCCTCTCTTCCCCAATAAAGTTGGCTCCTGGAATCTTTTCCAGACTCAATAGGTACATGCAATTTGAACAGAACCATGAAGAATAAGAGAGAAGACATGCCTGGCAAAAGAAAAATGTGGTGTAAAATAATAGAAGGCTTATTTAAATAAACTAAGCAGACAAGTCACCTAGAGCAAAGGTCTTGTAGTTTTATGAGTAAGAAATCTGGGCATATAAACATAATAACTGTGTCCTCTGAGCAACAGGCGTGATAAACGTAGGGTCTAAAGAAGATGACAATTTCGTATTATGGCAGTCAAGGCCTCCATTCTAACTCCTCTCCCTCTTGTCAATTCCAGAGCAGTTTCTCCCTTCTGCCATTCACGACCAAGTCAGACCCTTTGCTCAAGTCACATTCTTAACTCTCCCCTCTCCATTAGGATGTAACTCAACAGCTTACTTCTCCTCAAAGCCTTCCTCACACATTCCTGAGACAGTGTTCCTTGTCTGAAAGGCTCCTTCACTTGGTACCTATACCCCTCATCTGCCACACTAGTTTGTTCCTCAGTCCTGTGTCTCCCCAACCACGCTGTAATCCTTCGAATGCAGAACTACGCCATAGTCTGGATCCCAGGAGGGCTGCATGTTCCCCAGTACACAACTACTTAAAATTTTAAATTTGATGACTGAATATTCTGAACCTTCCAAAGGCTTAATGAGGAGAAATATCAAAGTCATGATTAAAATGACTTGTATAACTACAGACAGTATTAACATCTACACAGTACTTACTATGAGACAGCACTACTCTAACACTTTGTAATACAGACCCAGTGACAACTGCTGAGGTTGTTCCATAGCCTACATAGTATAGGGAAGAAAGCTGAGGGGCAGAGTTGTTGGCTAGTATAAATACAGAATCAGTATAATGGAAGGTTTGACAATTTTATGTCTGCAAGAGTTTCAGAAGTCCAAAAACTCTTAAGAAATTAAGTGAAAGGGAGGACAGTATTCCTGAGACTCAGTACTTCAGAGTTAAAATGTATAAAAAATCATCATTTGATATTTTGGTGTATCGTTCTGGTTGTTTAAAAGCATCTCAAAAGATTGCTTCTTGGCCTTTTGGCTAAGATCAAGTGTAGTATCTGTTCTTATCTGTTTAAAAGCATCTCAAAAGGAAGAAAATACAAAGACTAAAGAAGCAACAACACTTTCGCACAGATGACATGACCGCCTAGCAGACAGGCGTCCAACATGTAGCACAGGCCACATGCAGCTCAGGGTGGCTGTGAATGCGGCCCAATACAAAATCGTAAACTTACATAAAACATTAGGAGATTTTGTGTGTGTGTGTGTGTGATTACGTGTCACAATGTACTTAATGCGTAGCCCAAGGCAACTCTTCTTTTAACAGTGTGGCCCAGAGACACCAAAAGGTTAGACACCCCTGGCTACAGCATGGGTTAGCAAGCTACAGCTCTGGCCCTCTGCTTGTTTGTATATGGTCTGGAAGCTAAGAATGGTTTTTACAATAGCAGGTGGTTGAAAATAATCTTGTATAGCATTTCATAATGTGTGAAAATCATATAAACCTCAAATTTCAGTGATCATCAAGTTTATTGGAACACAGCTATGCTAACTCATACATGCATTATCTATGGCCACATTCACACTCTAAAGACAAAACTGAGGAGTTGTCATAAAGACCATACGGCCCACAAAGCCGGAAATGTTTTAAATTCTCTCCCAAAGTGATCAAGATTCAACATAATCCCAATCAATATCCTGTGAGACATTTTGTAGGCACTGACAAACTGAATATAAAATTTATAGAGAATTACAAGGGATTGAGAATTTAACCAAAACAACTATGAAAAAGAAAAACAAAGCCAACTCTCACTAACTATAAACTACAGTAAATGAGAGTGTATAGATCAATAAAAATGAACAAAAAATCCAGAAACACACCCAAACATTCATAACCAACTGATTTTCAACAAAGGTGTCATGTCAATAAGGGAAAGTATGGTAGAGGACACATGGACAGAACTAAGGGGGAGGAGGGAGGTTGGGGGGGTGGGAAGGGAGGGGAGAGGCTGCAAATAACTGTAATTAAACAAAAAAAAATTAATTTAAAAAAAAAAAAAAAAAACTACAGTAATCAAAATAATGGGGTATTGATGAAGACAAGGCACATAGATCCATAGGTCAGAATAAAGAACACAGAAACAGACCCGCAAAGAAACCTGCCAATTAATATTTGAAAAAGGTGCAAAGGTAATTCAGTGGAGTTTATTA
>PVJI01000279.1:0-246969 GCA_004026765.1 Micronycteris hirsuta | reverse complement strand
CACAGACTAGAAGAAAATATTTACAAAACATTTATCTCATAAAGGATTTGCATCCAGAATAGATAAAGAACTTAACAACTCAATGACAAAATAAAACCCAATGAAAAAGTGAGCAGAGTTCTTGGACATTTCACCAAAGATAAATGAATGGCCAATAAGGAATAAAAAGATAAATCAGTATTATCATCAGAGAAATGCAAATTAAAACCCCAGTAAGATACCACAATGAACCCCCACCAAAGTAACTAAAATTTAAAAGACTGACAATACTAAATGCCAATGAGTGTGTAAAGCCACTGAAACTCACACACTACATTACTGATGGGAATGAAAAATGGACAGTTGCTATGGAGAACAGTTTGATGTTTCGTTTAAAGTTAAAATATACCTTACCAAATGCCTTAGCAATTCAATCCTAAAGTACTTAGCTGAGAGAAATAAAAACACGTGACGACATGAAGACATGCACACAGATATTCACAGCAGCATTATTCATAAATGCCAAAAACTGGAAACACTCAAGTGTGTATCAACTGGCAATGAAACACATTATGGGACATACAGATAATGAACAGCCAGTCTACTGCTCAGTAATGAAAGGAGACAGACTGATACGCGCAACACCATGGATGAATCTCAAAAGCATTAATACTAAGTGAGAGAAGAGTGACACAAATGGTTACACACTGTATGATTCCATGTATTATGATATTGTACAAAAAGACAAAACTATAGGAACAGCAAACGGATCAATGGCTGGCAGGGACTAGGTTCACAGGCAGGCACTCAATCCACTAAGCCACACCAGCCAAGGCAAGGACTACGGGGATGGAGGGAAGGGAATGACTGCAAAGTAGTCTAAAAGAACATTGTGGTGTTCTTTTAGACTTTTTTCTTTATCTTGATATGGTAGTGATTAGAGACTGTACACCTGTCAACCCTTACAAATGTACATCTTAAAAGTGTGCATTTATCATATATGTATGCTGCATCTCAGTAAACCTAGTTTTTACAAATGCAATTCAAACATTTTGAAAGATAAAAGTAAAAGGATGTTTTTAATGTATCAACTAAAGATTACACAAACATTTGTTCTTATGCCAGGAAAAATACATTAATTATACAACTTAACTCCAAAAAATGGAGAACTGCCCTGGCTGGTGTGGCTCAGAAGATTGAGCGCCAGCCTGCAAACTGAAGGGCTGCCAGTTCAATTCTTTGTCGGGGCACATGCCTGGGCTGCCCGCCAGGTCCCTGGTTGGGGGCATGTGAGAGCCAACTGATCAAAGTTTCTCTCGGACATGGACTGTTTCTCTCCCTCTCTTCCTTCCTCTCCCCCTTCCTAAAAGTAAATGAATAAAAACTTTCAAAAAAAGATGGAGAACTTAAAACAAATCTCCAGATTTTAGGTAATTCCCAATTGTCCTAGGACCAAGAAATGCTAATGACATTTTATCGAGGCACAAATCACACTAAAAACTGTCCATAGACTCAAAAGCTCACCTCATTTTCATACTGGATTTCTAACATGGCCCTTGAGCTGCCAAGATCCTGCATCACAGACTCAGCTTGTTTCAGCAGCTCCTCTCTGTTCACAGTACGCTACAAAATAAAGTACAAAAGTGAGGAAATGAAGTTCACACTGCACATTAATAAACAGGCTGCTTTTCTTGAAGTGCAAAAAAAATTTTAAATAAATAAACTCAATTGTTTAAAAAAGTATTTCTTTTAAAAAGCATACCTCACAAAAGGTTAAAAAGTAGCTGCATTGCTACAAACATTGACAGCATCCTGACGTATATGAAGAAAAGCTAGATGTTAAGTGTAATTATCTTGAGCTCATGACAAGTTCAGAAAAGTCAAGAAGAAGAAAGAATTTCTGAAACTTTTCCAAAGGTTTCCAAAGCAATTCAGGGCTGCAGCTTCATAGAATCTCCCTGGGTACACTTACAGGTAAGTGATGAAGAATAGGAATGGAGGAGACAGGTGAGCTGGAAAACTGCTGGCTCTGATCTACAGAGACCCTATAAGCACTACTGCAAACATCTACTGAGACGCATGGGAATGAGAAAGGTCTGGATAGATCTCCAATTTCTACCAACATCATTGTTTATGGAATCCTAATGACACAGATGAAGATAGCAAAGTTTTTTTGTTTTTGTTTTCGGTTTTGTTTTGCTTCTCATTCCTTCCACTACTTTTTCCTGTCATTACTAATGGCTCTTACGGAACTTATGGAAAAGAGGTTTTGAGTAGACAGACTTGAATGAGAATCTTGAGCAAGACACAGGCAGAACAGGAAGTCACAAGTTAAAGGCAGTACAGTGGCAGCAGTGTAGGACTGGCTCTCAGATGGAAATGGCTTAGAGCTGTGTTTCAGGGCTGCAAATGTGGAGCCTAGATTATAAGCATAGGAAGATGAAGTCAGCAACATAAGGGCTAACTGATCTGTCAGTCATGAAATGTATCAAGGATTTATTTCAGTCTCTTCTAATTAAGAGTTATTTGCTAAAGGAACAAAGTAGATCTGATTAATTCCACCTACTGCAGAAGAGATCAATTAAAAAAAGGAGGCTATAGCTTGAGCAACTAAATTAGAAAGGAAGGAAGCCTCAGTAAGAAAAGACAAGGTTTTTACCTGGCATAAGTTATGAAAACTAGAAGATAAAAAAGAACTGTAGAAATTATTTATGAAATTGGGAAAAGAACTCTAGAGAATGAAGAAGAACCACAGATAGCTCAGTTCCAAGAGACTGGTGGGAAAATATAGCTAAAAGATGATAAAAAAAAAAAAGATCATTAAAGAGATGACTGTAACTAAGGCCTCTAAGCCAGTAGGCATAATTAGATGCATCACACTTTTAGTTTTCCCATTATTTTAGAAAAGCTCAGTTTGATTCATCTTTAAAATTTTTGGGGAGAAACTTACTTTTTTTCTATCCAATCTAGGTGCAACTCTGCTATCTTGAGAATCAGACTGGTTGATTTCTGGGTTGGTATCAAGTAATCTTTGCATTGCTCGGTCCCGATCAAATGCAGTTACATAAAAAAGCATTTGCCGGGTATCAAAAGGGAAGAAAAACGGGCTGTAAAAAGATGTGATATGTTTATTATCTAAATTAGAATCAGAAACCATAAAAAACCCTAAATTCGAAACAACTTTTGATATGATACAGATTACAAATATAACCAACAAAAAGGTCTAGGCAAACTAATTTTGAAGCACCTTCACAATTCTTACACCAAATTTATAAGTTGTAAGTAATAATGTAGCCTCTCAATGTGAAATCTGAAATTCAACCATTAATATTCTACATGTGAAATCAGGTCTATCCAAGATCATCTATAATCTACCCAAAAACCTTTAGAAAGTACAACATGACTAGTGAAAGTTAAATTTTAAAATCTGATCACCACTGCACAGGGCTACCAAACCACCCCCATTCCACATATACACAAGTCCTGGCTTTACTGGTTCATCATTTTCCTCTTAGAAGTGCTTAGCTTTGGCATTTCTAAGTTATTCAGAGATAAAAAAAAGGCAGCTGTTGTTTTTCAAAGAACAATCCCTGCAGTAACTAACGTAGGTTCTACTGCCTCTTGACGTATGGTTTTTGTAGTTCTTGACACAGAGCTGTCAAGAGTACTTCCTGTGATAACCTGAATGTTCATTATCTTTGTGTCCAATATAGGTAGCTATGTGGGCATGTGGCTAGTGTGACTAAAAACTCAATTTCTAATTTTATTTAATTTTAATAAATCTAGATGTAAATAGCTACATGTGGCTAGTGGCTACTGAATTTATCAGTGCAGCTCTACAGTCTCCAAGAATACATAGGTCCGGACCCAAGCAGTCTCAGAGGTCACTCAACTCCACTTTTGGTCTGACTTTATTGTGGCAGAGGACTTGAATCTCCTCAGTCAAAAGTCCTAGTGTACGTTCCTATTTCATATAGACAGACATGTAAAATCAAGTAGATCTAGCACTGGCCCCAGCCTGCCTAGTCTGTTTGGATGCTAAAGCTATTAAGCAAGCTGAAATCAAATATGACAATGTTACAAAACACATTTAAATAGGTTTACTAAACACTGGTTTTGGAACGAAATACTGAAGACCAACACAATGATAACACTCGCAAAGCCACCATTACAGAAGTTACAGTCTTACCAGGTTTTTCCTAGTTCAGTGAGCCATGTTGGGATGTTTCCTGTCATGATTACTAAAGGATCTTGAAGCTGTCTATTGGCTTTTGCTGTCAACTTACTGTTATTAAATTCACTAGTTGGAATAATCTCCTTGCACATTGCATTCTGTAAAATATTTAAAAAAATTCTACATGTAGTAAAACATTAGGATTATATTCACTATCCCCAAACATATATAGAAAATGCCTAGATTTCACCTGGTTTCCAAAATATAATATAAAGCTTCTCATTAGTGTAATCCAACCCAAACGACAATTTCTACAATGCACAGCTGTTAACACTCCAGCTCCCACATGCCACAGGTACTGGCTCAATCACTAACATGGGAGCTAATGATTCACGTAAGGTCAATGCCTTTATTCTTAATTACATTACATAAATATCAAAGACCACATTCAACGTTCACCCAATTCTTTACTTTATATATACCATAACTTAGAGAAATGAACCCTGGGTTAAATGTACCAAAAGAAATTTAACTATAATAAAATTATGTTCAATTTCATGCTGTAGCTTAAAAAAATAAATTTATAGCTAGAGAATATTTTACAAATCTGCCAAGAGAATGAATGCAAAAACTAGGCCAGGAAGAAAAGTGGAGATGTTCCCTCTGGTGAGTACAATGTACTTCACTGGGCCAGGATACCTTCATTTAACTGAGTCACTGTTTCTGTTTCCAGTAGAACAACAGGAAATCCATAAAAATCACTAGACAGAAACTAGGAGGTAACATGAAATGAGTAACACATCACAGAAAACTTCAACATTACTCACATCATACAAGTAATACCAATATCGACTGATGGCATGTAAAACTCTTAAAAGAAGAATCACATCTAATGATGGGTCTTCAAAAGTTATATTTTCAGGTGGCATGGGTATGAGGTAAACTTCTAAAGGATTTGATACTGATGGGCACACTCCATCTAGAAAGCAAAAGATCAAAGTTATGTGTTGAACAAAGCTAGAAATGCCAAGCCAATGGAGCCAGTATCAACTTATCATGCCTAAAACAGTATCTACAAATTGTTAAGATTTAATGCTTGGTATCTTATTAGTAGAGTATTGATAACCTGAACATTTCTTTTTATCTTATATATAACTCATCCAGGCTTATGAAATTTATACTTTCCCTCCCATACCCAAATACACATTATAAAGGAGAACAATGGACTCATTTGCATTTCTCCTTTATACCAGAAATAACAGCTAACAATAAAACAGCCAGAGAGGAATAAAAACATTTAAATTTAAACTTACTGTTATAGAAATTTCCCATGTGTTTTATACCAGCTTAAAACAGCCATATACAACAGACAAACATTCCCAAATTGTAAATTTGATAAGAGATTTGGTTATTTAATCCAAGGCTTAAGATAGGATAGACTTTGATAATTCCCAAGTAGGAGTTGTGACTCCTTTGTTCTTAGATTTCACCAAGTAGTAGCATAAAAATAAAGTGAGGGATTGAAACTGTTGCCATTTACTGAGCAAAGGAATTAAAAATCTCAACGCTATCACTGTATAAAAAGGTAATTTTTAACAACAAAAACATAGAAACAAACATTTCAAAATAAAGACCCTTTAAAAAAGAACAAACTTGGCTTATGAGAAAAAATTCCTACAATGCCCTTATTTCTGTGGACCAGAGAAAATTTTATCAACTGACACCAGTGTTTGGAAATCCTTGAAAGGAACCGCCCCTGTGGAATGATAATGCAGATGAATGCTAAGGCATTACTATCATGATATACAAAAGAGAAGAAAGAAACTAGCAAAATTAGACTAGAAGAAAATACTGCCAAGAAAAAAGTCATGTGGGAGATACTATTACACTCTTTGGTCATTACCTGGCAATTTTTTTTATTTCTTCTGCATTATTAGATTATACTACCATAATGAATGGCAATAAAAATTAAGGGCCAACCGGCCAATGACCAGTCTCTTCTTTAGTGAATGTGTTGTGCTAATGAATTTGTTTTAGCCTTCACACAAACATGGATTCTTCACAAAAGAATGAGTTTTTCCAATTTTCTTTCCAAACTTAATTTTGCAGATACTTAATTTTTCATTTTCTAGGCATTAAAGTCAATGGTTCAATTAAAAGCAGTCAAATGTTAGTAGTTACTTCACGTTTTTCTAAATTTTACTCAAAGATTATATTGTTAGATACAAGTAACTCACTCCTTTAAAGCAACAAAGACAGGCAAGTTACCGGCCCACAGGAATCAGTTTTCCTCTTCATGTAGCAACTTACCGTGCCATAATTCATCATGCTTTTTTGCATTTCTGGGAGAAGTTTTTGTTGGAGCTGTTTGGGCTCTTCCTCTTTTACCACCAACACAATCTTTATTACTTTCTTCATCCTCTCTCACAGGTTTGTACCTGAAGTTACAGGAGTGTAGGTAAACCAAAAGCAGATTTCAAAACTGCAAATTATTCTACCATGCCAAAGTGCAAACCGTAGATACCAAAGAACTCTCTTGATATCTATCCTCTCTCTCGGTACTTATAGATTCAGAAAATTACCAATGGCACTGCTTCCTAGAAGAGAACACATCCTGGGAGGAAACACTAGGGACACCAGAGGGTTGGCTCTGAGAAGATGGGTCTCTTTTAATGTAAGCAAACAAAGTAGGAAGTTGCATCCAAAAGCTTCTGAGGACTCAGAGGTGCCAAAATTCCTAATACCTAAAGACACAATATCTTATGAAGGTATTTTTGTTTTATATGAAGACCTGAAATGACCCCTGGCTGGTGTGGCTCAGTGGATTGAGCACTGGCCTGGAAACTGAAAGGCTGCTGGTTCAATGCCCAGTTAGGGCACAGGCCTGGGTTGTGGGCCAGGTCCTCAGGAGGGGGTGCATGCGGGGCAACCACACATTGATGTTTCTCTCCCTTTCTTTCTCCTTCCCTTCCTCTCTAAAAACAAATAATAAAACCTTTAAAAAAGACTCACGATGAATCTAGAAAAGTAGATATAAACTATAATTATACCTAAGAATATGTTTTCTATAAGTAGACAATGAGGAAAGAAAAAAAAACACATGCACACATGCATGCTCACACACAAGATAAAATATATGAAGTGGCTTTTAATAATGAAATGTAGGATTTAGGGTCACCTCTCCTTATACAAGTCAGCCATTAATATAAATTCCAAAACACATGAACAGTGTAAAAGTTGGAGAAAAACAAAATGAAATCATTTTGAGATTTACCATATTGTATGAGTCTTCGTCCAAATACCAGCTCTTCCTAGAGGGTTGCTCTCATCGTCTGTGGATTCCCTTTCATCTTCAGCCTGTATGCTGAACTGCCGTACTGCCTGATACACAGTCATGTTATACGGGAGCAAATGTTCTCCAATGTAAAACTGTAGCCTGTGTCTTACATTTCCTGAATTTAAGAACTGAGCAGCCTGAATAGAGTAAAACAAAATTTATTTAAGCTATAGGCCCTGAACAATATACATGACAACAAGGTAGGAACAGTACCTTACCAGAGACTCATCTATTTCCTCATCGGATCCATCATCATCACTGTCTTCATCATCTTCTCTTACTCTTCCATAACCTAAGGAACCAAGGCGGCTGTTAAATTTTTATCAACTTTTACATGGCAAAGAAAAGCCATATACACTGTTTTAAACTAACACACTCTCAGAAAAACACTTTGACCTACAAAGCACAAAGAGATAGGAAAAGCGTCAAATACAAAATGTCATTTCTATTATACAACAAGAAAAATTAACTCATCACCCAAGTAAGCAGTCAACCCCTACTATGTCATTCTAGATACTACATACAAAATAAATGACGGGGACACAAGGTCCTGGTGCTAGGTTTTAACAGAAACAGTAACAAACAGGGAAATAATTCATACTCCTTAACATAATTGCATCCCAATTGTGCATACAAACACACAACATAAATGATGAAGCGTACCTCTAACCACAAGGTATCTCTCGATAGCTTGTACCAAAGCCAAGGGGTCAATCTTGACGGGTCCACCCTTCCACTGCTTCACATTTGCACAGTCTGGGTGTCTCTGTAACTGGCATTTTAACTGGTGTGTGTTGAAAAATTTTAAAGCCTGTGATCCTCTGTTAAGAGAAAAGCTCAAGATAATTTGTGAAAAAAAGTTATTCTACTATTTTTAAAATCAACATAAATTCAAATAAAAGCAAGATAATACAAACTCTGTATTCTTCTTAAGACACAAAGTAAGCACTTCCCAGCAATTCAAGTAATTTAGTAGAAGTTATTATAAAATAACAATTAATCATTATAATATTACTTAAAAATTATTATTATTTGTACACAAATTATAAGTTTTAGGACTATAAACTTGGCTATGTTCTTTTGAATGAAGCAGATTAATAGCCACACTAGTCTAAACCTGGTAAGATATTTAACTGCTCATTTCAGAGAAGTGCTGACAAGAGTAAGATACAGACAAGCTTAAAATATGGTTCTCTAGAATGTTCCATAAAGCATGCAAATAGGGGCATAGGAAAGAATATTCCGTTATATTGATATATACATACTAAACATCCCTATTAATATAAAATTTGGATAATGGAAAGCTTTATGGTTCTCTCTGAATATATCCCCTTATTTTATAAAATACTCCAGTACAGTATAATGATCAAAATTGAGTACCAGAGTCTACATTAGATTTCAAAGTAGAAAAAACCTAGTCCACACTGATCACTACTGATCTACTCAGTGATGTGTATTGTTTTAATTCAACCAAAATTTTGAATGTTTTAAAAACACACCAGATTGTGTACTTTAAAACTAAACTAATTTTAAACACCAACTTTTTATTTTCCAGGCTTCTAGTCGAAATATTCTACGAAGCTTATAACTTTATATAAAACACAACAATTAACTCTTACAATAAATTGTTCTATTAAAACCTCACAAGTCCTATAAAACTACTATACTATTGAAAAAATAGTTTTATAAACAGCAAAACTTCAAAATAAACACTTATTTGTTAAAACACAAGTTATAAGCACTTGCATACACATGAAATCACATTACTGCACAGATTGTAAATTTTTTATTTTCCATATCCACAAAGTTCTTTAAGAAAAACTTCATATATTAAAGCATGTCAATTCAAGGAAAACATGACAAGTTACCAAGAGTCACTGGGCTTCTTCAGTCACTACAGCTAAAGGGTTTTCAGGCAGGCAGAGACATTACCAGATCTCTTTTGCCACTTCAGCTCAACGAGAGTAATTAAGCACAGTCCAAGGGCAAGAGCAAACTCGGGCAATGATCCTTACCTGCCTCCTGTCCCATTTCCACTGGGGAAGTCATGCACTTTGACTGGAAACTGTTCCATCTGGCTGAGGCAGTTGTTCATCTTGTGAACTAACGCCAACAAAGGTGCATTACCCACTGGTTCTACTCTTCCAATGGGCTCTTCTCCAGGAAGCTAAAGTTATAAATAAACCAACAGGTTAAACAAGGCCTCTTGGAAATGAAACATTCCTCAACAAGAAAATGTAATTGGCAGTTTTATAAGAGAATATCATCTATTCTTTTTTGATGAAAACATTGGAACAATGTTTCCAAATACATTATTTCAATAAAGACACTCTCTTGTACAGGTCAACAGTCCCTTATTCGTAATTCCTAAGTCCAAAGGCTCAAACACGTAGCTCATGTGGTGGCAAAACCTGACTCAGACAGACATGAGGCTGTGCACAGTTTTATTTATCTTTATTTAGTAGAAATATCCATACGTTTTACTGCAAAAATATTTAATGTGTATGGAGTGATATTTAGAACCTACTGAGGACATTAGGTAATATACGGTTTATGTATAATATGTTGAAAACTCGTGAAAACCATAAAGTTCCAAAGAGTTTCAGGTAAAAGATGACACGTACATAATCTTAAGAATAAGCGCATACTACATCCAATATTGCTACACATCTAATGCCTCTCTAGTAAGTGTGTTCCAGGTAGCCCCACAAATTAAAATAATATAAGCAATACTCAAATGTCCACAAACACTGGAAAGTAATGGTGAAGTAACTTCACTAACATGCAGGTGGGTTATCCTTGGCCCTACTCCACAGATGAGCTAGGGAGCAATTCCCTTGAGATATCTTGTCTTAATGCAGTGTAAACTCAAGTGTCCCAGAGTAGTTATTCTCTTCCTTTCAGCCACTGAATGTAAAGAAAGGGGAACTACTTTGAATTCTGGCCTCGTAATCCACATTGTAAATGTGATTAAAGCACTTTTGAATGGAATTGTTAGTACAGATGGTCCCCAAATTAAGATGATTTGACTTAACATTTTTTGAACTTTACGATGGTATAAGAGTAACATGCATTCGGTAGAAACCATGCTTTAAATTTTTATCTTTTCTCAGAGTGGCAACAGGTGGTATACTCTCTCATGATACTGGGCAGTAACAGCCAGCCATTGCTCGAAGCTCCATCATGGGAGTCAACAATGTATCCAGCACAGTGTACTATACTGCCAGTGTTCTTGGGATATTGTGCTCTGAGCACATTTAAGGTAGGCTAGACCCAACTATGATGTTCAGGAGGTGAAGCTATGCTGTGTTAAATACGTTTTCTAAAAAAGATTTTTATTTATTTCTTTTTAGAAAGAGGGGACAGGAGAAAAAGAGGAAGAGAAATATCAATATGTGGTTGCCTCTTGAGCGCCCCCTACTGGGGACCTGGCCCACAACCCAGGCATGTGAACTGGCTGGGAATTAAACCAGTGGATTTGGTTCCCAGGCCGACACTCAAACCACTGAGCAACACTACCCAGGGCAAAATACATTTTTGACTTAAGAGATTTTCAACTTAAAAAGGGTTTATTGGAATGTAACCCCATTCTAAGTCAAGAATCATCTGCTGTATTTTCATACAAAGTGAAAATATATGTGTCTACTCTATCTTATAACTATAGCTACACTACGTCTACTATCTTTAGACAGACAGACAGACACACACACACACAGGGTTGTCTTGCAGAAAAAATAAAGACTCAAGACACAATGACCACAGAAACTTTAGCATTGACGTCATTAAACTGCCAGTTTGTTTTAGGGTTTGTTTTATATAAAGAAGGTCAAGGAATCCAACTGTGTATAAGCAAGCTAGAAACTTGACTCAGTACCTTCAACAAAACTCACTGAAAATTACTACTGGGATAAAAGGCTACACATTAGTGAATGGTAATTCTTATAGTAAGATACACACAAGCATTATTATGTAACTTACTGGAGAAGAAAAAAATACATGAAGAAATCTCTTTAGTCTGATATCTCTGGTCACAGCATCCTTTTCACTTTTAGAAGTCAAATACAGCAACAGCTGCTTCACAAAGCCACTATGTTGGATTTCAAATGATGAAACATCTGACTCTGAGACTATGCTACGGATTTCTACAAGGCACTCGGCTCCACCATCCACCTGAAGGGTTAGGAACAACATTTCTATCTTAATTTCAATGGCGCTTACTGAATGCACAATTTACATTCCACCAAATCACACTGAATGCATTTGCAATACATTTTTTACAAAGGGAGGGGGGCATGGTGTCTTGGTAGATCCCTGGAAAATATTTAATCTTAAACACACATTCACAAAATGTTAAATATTTCATAACAAAAAAACCTGTGTTCATGTTAACATAAAGAAAAATTGCTATTCAACCAATGAGAATAAAAATTAGGAAATAAAGAATTATAGTATCAGAATGAAAAGATAAAAGAATACAAGGTACAGCTTTAAATTAATACATTTAAAATCTGAATGAAATGGACAATTATTTGAAAAACATGTACTACTCAAACTGTTCAATATTTGTAAAAATGTAAAAAGATGAAGATTCAGATGAAATATAAAAGGCTTATTTAATAAACCTCCACCCTCTCCTATCCAAATACTATTAGAGCCCAGGACGAGAAGGCTTAAGGAGGGTCCTATCGACTCTAACACTTGTAGCTAGAGGACTTCAAGTGCCTGAGAGGCATTTCTGAAGTCTTTTCATTCGTCAAGGAACATGGAATGTTAAGGAAAGAAAGTCGAAGGTGAGGTTTCTAGGACATTACATAATAAAATGATGAAGCACGAAAGTCAAGGGGCAAGTTAAGGAAACGTCGGTGCTAAAAGCAAATAATCTGGCTTAAAAAATCTACCTATAAGAGTTAAATCTGTAGAAAGCTGCCTCAAGAAAAACCCAGCAAGATGGAGAGTGCCCTTGAAAGGACCAGAAAGATGCGCTGGATGGGGTACCTGGAGGTTGAGTTGTTCAGTTGCAGCACAAAGTCTCTGAAGGACGTTCAGTGCAGGGTTGCTTCCATCCATGTTCTCAGAACTGAAATAACGTTCGACGAATTTATGTGCCTGCTCCTTAATCCAACCTTTGATTTTTTCTCTGCAAGAAGGAAAAAGTAGATATTAAAATCTCAGTATAAATAGAAAGGATTTCAAGTATAACTTCTTATCAAAGGCAAGTAACTGATACAAATAAAATCTTTTATGACCAATGTTTCTAGACTAATAAATTCAGACTCCACATTAACCAAATTAAGTTTCAGTTTGAAAATGGGCTAAGATGTACCTAAAGAAATGCACATGTGTTTAAAGTGCATCTCAGGCCATCACATGAAGAGTAAACAAAGTTCTCACTTCTTGGTACTTCACAAGGAAGCAGTTTCCTAGGCATTCAGCTGAAGGCGATTTTATGTGACTATTTTCTAAGGTATAGGCATATCAGCACTGTCCTTTCCTTATGCTCCCTGGGGAGCTGAAAGTAAGAACTATAGACCAGAAACAAGTACCTGTTACGTACACGACTAACTACAACTGAGACCTGGCTATCTAAAATACAAATACAGATGGCTTCAGAAATATATCTGCTCTATTATTTTTACTTACTGAAATTCAGAAAAACCAGCAACCAACCAAGCAAATGAACAAAAAGAGCCCCCACAATGACATTTGGTATTTTTAACTTGCTTATCTTATTACAGAGGAAGTAGCCTTTGTTGGTATGCTATATCCAGAGCCAAAAACCAATTCTCAAGGACTTTCAAGAAATAATTTTTAAAAGCTATAAAATGATATAAAACAGGTTAGCTGGTAGTTTTCTAAGTTCCTAAAAAAGTCTCTACTCTAAAATCCTTAAGTTCCATTGTTAAAGGGGAGAGAAATGGTATCACAAAAGGGTGTCTGTGTGCAAGTGTGAAAATATCGGTTTTCCATGTCTAGAACATAACTGAGGAATAGTGTCTATGGGGAATGTAATTTGTTTGGGTTTGAACATACATGACTTCCAGCAGCTAGATGTCAAAAGGAGTGTTAAAATATAAGACTAGAACTCTAGACAAGTCCAGACACAGGGCTTAAATTTTGAGAATCTGCTCTGGCCGGATGGCTCAGTTGGCTGGAGCTTCATCCTGTACACTAAAAGATTGTAGGTTAGATCCGTTGTCGGGGCACATACAATAAACAACCAATTGATGTTACTCTCTCACATCGTTTTTCCCTCTCTCTCTAAAAATCAATGAAAACATCGTTGGGTGAGGATTAAAAAAAAAAAAAATCGAGAATCTCCTACATCCTTGAACTTTGACACTTCTGAGCATACATTAAAGGTCCATGTCCAAGTTTCATCTCCACAAAATAAATGCGGTATTTTCTAATCTAAGGGTACAATATAGACAGATCTTCCCCACTTCACCTATTATTGGATATGGTGTCCTTTGAGGCAGCCCTGGCAAGGCCACTAACTCCCGCAGTTCGTGTTGGTTCAATGCTGCTGTTGGACTGTGCGCTTAACCTTCCCCATGTTTTTGGATTCAAGCTTGCCAGGAAAGAAGATTTAGGTGACTGAGTAGTAGTGGGGCTTTTTGCTATGAAAGGAAGAGAGAATGACAATTAAATCACTTTAGAATAATTGATAAAAAAACAACTGAACTTTAAGACTCCCATTAATTAGCCCAAAGAACTGGGTATTCAGGAGATTTCAAACTATCGGCAGCTTCAATGAAGTACTATCTTTAACTGCTATCATTTCCCCTTTACCTCCCCATCCAAGAAATTACCTTGATTGTCTACTTTGTCATCATCTCTTGGAGGTGAATACTTTGGCCTTCTTGGCCCTCGTTTTGGCAGTCGTTTTCTCTTTAGAACATCACTTAATCGACTATCACATGGGAAAATATGGGATAAGTTTAGCAATTACATCATTTATTATCATCACTCATTGAAAAGCAAGCTAAAATGGCAGAAACAGGGAGTTATAAAAATTGACGTAACAGGTTATCTTTCATTTATGATTATTTAATGCCAACTGCACCTGTCATGTTCTAGAGGTATACAGACACAGAAAATGATTACTTCAGAAAATAGCTAGCTGTTTGACTACATCAACTACTAAAAATAAAACCAAACAGAATATCCAATTACTCCTGTATTAAAATATAGTACATACAGAAAAAGTACATAAAACAAGTATACAATGTGAAGAATCAGTACAGAAAAGAACTATGCAATTACAAACTAGAAAAATATGTTAAATCTGAGCACCATGTATCTTCCCTAACGTAAACGGCAAGTACATGGCACTGAGTGTTAATATTATCAAAATATTTTCCAATATTACCCAAAGTTATTTCATGGTGTGCAATGAAAATAACATTCTAAATGAATGCATCTACAAATACTTTAGGATTTTTTTTTAAATAACAAAATTACCTATAAACAAATCTATCAAGCATGCAAATAACATTTTGAGTTAGAATATAGTAAATAGGAAATATGTAGCATTTGTGTGTTATTTTCACTATTCTTAACAACCCTAGAAATAGTTTAAAATGTCAATAGAATCTTAGAATAACAAAGCTATGTAAGATAGAAAAGATGAAAAAATATTCTGGTTCAATTGGTCTGTGACCCAAATAAAATTGGAAAAATTAAAAATTCTTCTAACGTCTGCCATGTCCATTGAAACATTACAGGACAAGCGAACTTGCAAAGAATAACTTAGTATCATGACTGCAGAATTCCCCCTTTACAGATTTATATTAACTTTACATTTGAAGCCACATGAGAAAGGAATGGTACCACTTAAAACACTGGAAGGATTTTAAGAGAAATTTCTTTACTCTTTCTTTAGAATTATCAACTATTAGAACCTATAATAATTAAGTCTAATTCCTTAATTTAAATGACTCAGAAATACTGCATTTGTCTAAAATGTTTTGCATTTCACCAAATACCTATGACATTATACGTACTATGCCTGCGCTATATGGTAAAACCCTGCATAACTTAAGGTTTACTATAGCAGCTACGGGGAGGGAATGGGGCTGGGAAGAAAGTAGCGAGGCAGGCAAGGCTGTGAGGGAGAATCGAAGACAATTCCAACTCGAGAGGGAAGGTGGAAGGCCCCCAGTATTCTCCAGGTCCAAGCTCCTTCAACTGGGCCCATAACATGGGTACTACCTAAACTCAGCAGCATCCTAAAGTATTAGCAACCATGCCGCAGGTCCCAGAATTGCCAAAATTTTTATTTAAGCTAAGGTAAACAACTACCACCAGATGGCACCCAAAGCAGTCTAGATTCATAGGACAATGTTACCTTGCAGTTTAATTTTTGGACCCCACTTACTATGTGTTTGAGAAAGATCCACTTTTCAACTTAAAAGGATTAAAAAGGACTATTATACCCTGAATAGTCTGATTTTCAGAAATGAGTTAGGTTCATCATATACCATTCATACAGCAACAATACTAAGTTTTTAACATCATAGAAACAAAAACACTTTCACAGTGTGATTCCTTTCAACATAAAATGAAAACCAATATGAGGATTTGGTAATGTTCTCAGTAGCACAGTATAAAAAGGGGATTAAAAACAGATAATGAAGTGGAAGCAGAAAATTTTCTTTAATTAAGAACTCCCATTATCCTTTATTAACAGCAAAGTTCCCATTTGCCAACGAAAGATAGATGGGAGATCAGGGCTTGTTTTTTCCCTTTATATTCTAAAAATTCTAATTTTTAACATGTTCGGCACATCAGTATCTGGATGTCTCAAAGCTGGTAATGTATACTGTATGCACACAGTAAACAATTGAAGATAATGGAATCAGAAATGAGCACTCAATTCTACACCTGTAAAATAATTGTGTGACACCGTACAAGTCATTTAACTTCTCTGAGCCTTAGTTCCTTTGTGTATCAGTGGAAATGGACCACATTATCTCCTGTGGTTCCCAAACATGGCTCAATCCAACAGATTTGCAAAAAGTGTTCACTTTTCTTCCCATTCCCATTAAATATCTAACAAAATACACATGAAAAAATGTAAAACGTGTACTCTAATATTTTATTCCCTCTGTGAAGTCTCCATCACCAGGGCAGAGTCAAAGGCAAAGAGCACAGAAGTTACCACACGACTCCCACTTACCCTTGAGGGCTCAGATCTAAAGAATCATCTCTGCTGTGCTGCAAGCTGGGGGACCCCAAGTCAGCGGCAGCGTTCGTGGCAGCCGTGGCTGTTCCACTACTGACTGACGTCGTGGACCCCAAGGATCCTGACCCATTTGTACATGCCTTTGGTGGGCTTGTCAACAAAGACTCCGATTCTGCTAAGTGTTTTACTTGATGCATTACACCTATATAGCAATACAGATTAAAACGAGTCAGTCTTAATCAGGACTCTACCTCCCCACCATTATTAAATTTCTTAAGGCTAACACTAATTTATAGGGAATAAATAAACAATATCTAGCAAAAGGGGGAAAATTTTAGGTGTTAGGATTTGCAACTTGACTCCACTTAGAAAAGTAGCAGGTAAATTAGAAATTTAAGAGGTATTTATAGTGAGTATCTCCTAATATTCAAAACCAAACCGTAAGAAATTTAATAGGGTCACAAGTCAAGACCTACTAGAAATTTAAAATGCCCATTACAAAAACAATAATCAGTTACCGAACCACAGTGCACCTGTGGGGCTTGATCAGAAGGGGAGAAAAGAATTACAATCACTAATTAATCAGCGTTAAATTCAAACGCTACAATGAGATAACATCTCAATAACGATGCTGACCCCCCCCCCCAAAAAAAAGCACCAGTTATGGAAGAGTGGTTATTTTCATAAGAGAGCTAAATAGTATCTTAGAAGGCAGGGGTTAATATTCAGGCTAGCATCATGCAAGGAAGTATTATACTTTGGGGATGGTCCAAGAACTATCGAATCGTATGCAATGATGTGGTTCTGAATGCATCTAAGTGCATATTCACACATTGACATTTTTCTGGGGAAGAGTCCAGAGCTTTCCATCAGACTCTTTTTTTTCCAAACAAGTAATTTTATTTTATTTTTTAAAGATTTTTTAATTTTTATTTATTTTTAGAGAGAGGGGAAAGGAGGGAGGCAGAGAGGGAGAAACAGCAATGTATGGTTGCCTCTCACATGGCCCTCACTGGGGACCTGGCCCGCAACCCAGGCATGTGCCCTGACTGGGAATCAAACAGGGTCCCTTTGGTTCCCAGCCTGCGCCCAATCCACTGAGCTACACCAGCCAGGGCAGATTCTTTAAAAAAGATATCCAAATTATTTCAAACTTCAGGCCGTCCTTCCACAATATTTGTGGCAATCATATGCTAGACTGTGTGCTAGGTTCTAAGGGTACGACCAATGGACATAAACAATGAACTCAGGGCACTTACTGACTAACTAATGGGAAAGACACGATTTTTAAGATAATACAATAGTGAATTTTTTTATGAGAGGAAAAACATAGTGCTGCAGGAACATTAATAGAAGGATCTAACAAAAGCAAAGTAAGGTCTTCAGAAATAAGTAACATATGTAAGTGAAACCTCAAAGAATAGTGGACCTAGCCAGACACAAAGCACTAGAACCAATCAAGATTCCTCCACATACTCCATAATGTAAATGCTGGGGGGAGGGGAGGGACTTCAATATGATGGCACAATTGATCCTATCAAAAAGTAAAACCAGGCTTCCAGCCAAGATGGAGGTATAAGTAGACACACTTTGCCTCCTTGCACAACCAAAAGAAGGACAACAACAAATTTAAAAAAATAAATAACCAGAACTGCCAGAAAATTGAACTGTATGGAAGTCCGACAATCAAGGAGTTAAAGCAGCAGCACTTTCCCAGACCGGTAGGCGGGGCGGAGATGGGCAGCCGGGCAGAGAGGACGTGCGGCAAGGCCACGCTGGAGGACTGGGGCGGGCGAGGTGGCTGCCGGCGGACCAGGCATGGCAGCTGGAGGAGCAGGCAGTCCCGTATTTGTGTTCAGATAAACCAGAAGAAACAACTGGGGAGCAAGGCAGACCTCTGAATGAAAAAACCTGTGGCAGTTGAGGTGGCAGAAGGACCTCCCAACCTCACAGGAGAGTTCGTAGGAGAGACCCACAGGGTCCTGGAACATTCACAAAACCACCCACCCAAGAATCAGCACCAGAAGGGCCCAAGTTGCTTGTGGGTAGAGGGGGAAGTGACTGAAAGCCAGGGAGAGCTCAGCAAGTGGCATTGTCCCCTCTTGGACCCCTCCCCCACATACAGTGCCACAACGCAGAAACATGGGTTGCTCTGCCCTGGTGAATACCTATGGCTCTGCCTCTTACTATATAACAGCTGTGCCTAGATAATGAAATATGGCCCAAATGAAATAACAGATCAAAGCTCCAGAAAAAATACAACTAAGCAATGAAGAGATAGCCAATTATGAGATGCAGAGTTCAAAACACTGGTCATCAGGATGCCCACAAAAATGGTGGAGTACGGTCGTAAAATAGAGAAAGAAGTGAAGGCTATGAAAAGCGAAATAAAGGAAAATGCACAGGGAACCAACAGTGATGGGAAGGAAACCAGGACTCAAATCAACGGTATAGCCCAGAAGGAAGAAATAAACAGACAACCAGAACAGAATGAAGACACAAGAATTCTAAAAAATGAGGAGAGGCTTAGGAACCTCTGGGACAACTTTAAATATTCCAACATCCAAATCACAGGGGTGCCAGAAGGAGAAGAGGAAGGGTAAGAAATTGAAAACTTATTTGAAAACATAAAGGAGAACTTCCCCAATCTGGCAAAGGAAAGAGACTTCCAGGAAGCTCAGAGAGTCCCCAAGAAGTTGGACCCAGGGAGCACACACCAAGGCACATTAAAATTACATTACCCAAGATTAAAGATAAGGAGAGAATCTCAAAAGCAGCAAGAGAGAAGGAGACAGTTACCTACAAAGGAGTGCTTACAAGACTACCAGCTGATTTCTCAAAAGAAACTGCAGGCAAGAAGGGGCTGGAAAGAAGTATTCAAAGTCATGAAAGGCAAGGACTATATCCAAGATTACGCTATCCAGCAAAACCCTAATTTAGAACGGAAGGACAGAAAAAGTGCTTCCCAAATAAAGTCAAGTTAAAGGAGTTCATCATCACCAAGCCCTTACTCTATGAAATGTTAAAGGGACTTATTTAAGAAAAAGAAGATAAAAAATATGAACAGTAAAATGACAACAAACTCACACCCGAACCTAAAAACAAAAACAAAACGAACCAAAAAACAACTAGAACAGGAAGAGAATCACAGAAATGGAGATCATAGTGAGGGCTATCAACAGGGAGGGGGATGGTGGAGAATGGGGATAAAGGTACAGGGAATAAGAAGTATAAATGGAAGGTACAAAAACAGACAGTTAAGAGTAGTATGTGAAATGGAGAAGCCAAAGAACTTACATGTATGACCCATGGACATGAACTAAGGTGGGGAATGATCATGGAGGGGTAAGGAACACAGGGCGGAGAGGAATAAAGGGGAGAAAAAAGAAGGGACAACTGTAATAGCTGAATCAATAAAATATATTTTAAAAAGAAAGAAGAAAAACATAACACCAAAATCACTCTGGGAAAAAGACAGATTCTGACATGCTTCCAAATCAGAAAGATGGAACAACTGACAGTAAACTACAACAAAATAACACAATACAGAATTCAAAAAAGGGTACTCTAAGGCTAACAACAAAAACGCATGTCAAATGTTTATATGAGCACAGAAAATGTCCACTTGTACATACACCTGATTTGTTAACCACAGTTATTATGTCTGGGAAGTGAAGAGTCTGCCTTCTTTTTCATGTAAATATGTGGTGTTGCACTGTTTTGAAAACCCACTGTTATTTGAACAGAACTGGTAACAAATGGTGAAAACCTCTTCCCTTATGATTCAACAC
This sequence comes from Micronycteris hirsuta, assembly GCA_004026765.1. Taxonomy (NCBI): domain Eukaryota; kingdom Metazoa; phylum Chordata; class Mammalia; order Chiroptera; family Phyllostomidae; genus Micronycteris; species Micronycteris hirsuta. The sequence continues at coordinate 226,504 of PVJI01000279.1, read as the reverse complement.
TATTATACTAGCATGTCTATTGCATTCTCAAGAGGTAAAGAAATGTGAATCCAGCATAAGAAAAGGTGGTCAAAAAATGGAAAACACACCACATGCAAGAAAGAACAGGACCGACGGTAAGACGGAAGACAAAGCTACAGATTACTTGAGGGAAAATATCATTATTTCCCGCACCCTCACAACACCAAAGTATCCTAAAAGACGAAGAGAGCCATCGAAAGATTCTGTTGATGAGAAAAATGTTTTAGTACCTTGGCAGGTTTCAAAAGAATAAAACACCTGAATGACAGATACAGTTTCATCTTTGAGGCCTTCAATGAAGAGAGTGGAAAACTATCATGTCTTCTGGGCTGATTTCAACATTCAAATTCCTCAAATTAGAGGACTGGACTAATTGCATTCTGAAGATTCCAAGCCTTAAAATATTCCATTATCTACACAATGAAGTATAAAATAATCCCTTTACAACTGTTCTGATCTACAAACAGGATTAAGTGAAAAAGAAAATGACCTCAAGGAATCTTTCTGGGCAGCCGTAAATTATCAATATAAAAAGAAAAGTCAGCCCTGGTTGGTGTTGTTCAGTGAATTAAGCACCAGTCTGTGAACCAAAGGGTCACTAGCTCAATTCCCAGTCAGGACACATGCCTGGGTTGTGGGCCAGGTCCTCAGCTGGCGGTGTGCAAGAGGCAACCACACATTGGTGTTTCTCTTCCTTCCCTTCTCCCTCCCTTTCTGTATAAATAAATAAATACAAATCTTTAAAAAGAAAAAGTCAATGATTGCTTCTGGTCCATAAATATTTAAGTCACTGAAACTTACTAGTTAGAGTTCATCAACTGACAGTGAATCTCACACAACCGTATTAACAAGATTTATAAAAGATACACTCTTTGTACAATACTTGAGCTATAATCCTGCAAATACCTTATAATGAAAAGTAACAGTATAACTGTCGTTAAGACTATACGTCTACAGAAATACTAGTTAGACTAAAAGATTAATCATGAACAACATTACCTTCTCTTCTGAAGTAAACACTAAAAATATCAGGTAACTTCTGCATTAAGATTTCTGCCATCTGAAGGGCTCCAACTACTATCTTCAGGTCTTGGCTTGATAGCATGGAAGCAATGTGACTGAAAAAAAGCATTTGTATATAGAACATTTGCCTCAATTTGATTAATTATTTTGGTCATACTACTTTAAATCTGAGAACAAAGTATTTTAACAGTGAAAGTAGTTTACTAATACAAAAACTTCTTTTTTCTTTAAGTATATCTTATTGATTATGCTATTAGAGTTGTCCCATTTTTTTTCTCCCCTTTATTTCCCCTCTGCCCTGTACCACCCCTCCCACCAGGCAAAAACTTTTCTTAAAAACTCAACTTTTGTTTTTAATATTTATCAAAGGTGTGTGTATAAAAAGGCAACAGAGGGCTCAAGATACTCCAAATAAATTGTTTTATGCATTATTTTCTCTATTACATATAAGATTTGTGAAAGTACTTGCAGACACATGAATTTCTAAAATGTTTACACTATTTTCATGAACACACCTTGAAACAGCATGATTCTTCAGGACATCCTTCAGAAGTTCGGCATCAGCAAAATAAATTATCCTAAGAATTGCTCTAAGGCACTTATGTCTGACCGCAGGTCCTGCTGAGGAACTATACACTTCATAAAGAACACCAAATAATGTCTTAATAAAAGACTTAGCCAGTTCCGGATCCTCTTTCATAAGCTGTGCTCGAGCATCATCCTTCTTTAACTCTGAGTATCCACCTGTTATAAAAAATATGTGATACTAAAGTTACAGATTTCAGAAACGAACAATATAAAGCATTCAAGCCAATGTAACTTTTTGAAATGCTAAAATATATTTGATTATAAAACAAATCAACCTATCTTAATATGACCAACTGGGATCTATAAAGACACCAAAAGGATCGTGAAGACAAAATTTAGCCAGCTAGAAAACCACTCACCATTCTGCCCAGCTAAATAGAACAAGGCACCACTACCCTGTACCTATCGTTTTATTAATATATTCTCAACAAAATACCGGGGATATTTCAGTATTAACCAACTAAGCCACCAGTAAGAAATAAACAGAGCTAGCAGCTACGGAAAAACAAAATGATCAGTCATTTTGCTTAGAGGGAATGAGGTGTAGATAAAAGGTAACTGATGAAATGTGAAGTTCCAGACCAGACGCTGGCAAAGAATGGTCCAAAGACCCTATCTGGCCCGTCACATATTCTGGTAAATAAAATTGTACTGAAACACGAATCGAACATTTGTTTACATACTTAATGTGCTGTCCTACAGCTATAATCGCAGTGCCGTACACAGGGACTATACAGCCTGCAAAGCCTAAAATATTTCCTATCTGGCCCCTTTCAGAAAAAGTGTGCTGACCCCTGCACTCTAAGCTACCATGTCAAAAGTGCTGCACTACATCCCTGAGAAGAATAAATGTCAGACACCTGGGGAAAAAAAGTCACCCTCACTGTTCTTCATCAGTTAAGAAGAGAGTTTTGGTGGAAATGTATAAAACAAAAGGTTGGGAAAAACTAATCTGATGGGTGTGGATGGATCTAAAGGTAGAATAGAGATAACAGAATCAGATTTTTAGAAAAACTACATGGGCCAATTCTGATTAGAGCACAAGACACTGCAAATCACTTATTTTTAAAAAAGATCACGGGAAAGATATGGTTAAAAAATATTGGCTCATTTGTCAAGTAAAACCCATGATAAAAACAACAAATTAAATACTTAAGTTTAATAAACATACTCATTGAAACAATTATTATTGCAAATATTGTTCACATGACAATATACTACTACTTTTAACTCAAAAGGCACTTACTAGTGTTAGTATTGGCTAAAGGGTTAGGTTTTCTCTGAATGGCACGTGCTGTTCCCGTGTCCTCATTGATTTGCTGCATAGAATTAAAATCAATAGTATAAACTCGTCCCAGAGTGGACAAGCTTATCTCATCCTCACCGACCTGATGGGCTGCCTGAGAGCAAAGAGAGAGAAACCTTGAATATAACCATGGAGAAATTTATTAACTTAAGACACAGTGGGGACCCTCCATAAATGCTAACTTATACATTTATTTCATCAGGTTTTAGATGGTGAAGTAACAGAATATGGAATATTTAATAGTGTGAATGTGATGAAACTCATTCATTAAATGAATCATTCTCAATTAAACACAAATATACACCACAGGCTCTATCAGGTCCCACAAGACATAAAAACAGGTAAAAATCTTGATGAAAGATCCAGTCATGTAGCATCACTGACATGAAGAAGACACCATTTCTATTAAGGATTTTAAGACATTGCTGATAGAAAAAAATTTATTATCCACAAATCACAGTATCTAATTCTAGGTTATAAAGTTATTTACACTATAAATTCTTAGTAGCCCACCAACATCCGACGTTAAACAAAATGATTCTATAACATCATCCTTAGGTAAACAAACAAACAAACTTTGTATTTAAATGATGCTCTAAGACTGTGAGGGGCACAACTGGAACTAAGACAGGAACCCTACTCCCTAGGGGTCGCAGGAACTACACAGTGCATTTGTAGAGTGAGGCAGTTTGAGTCACCCTGTCTGCTTGATTTTAGACAGCCTAAAGAAGTGACAAAGTACTCATTCTTTTAACAGTCCAAACTATGGAATTCCTAGGTTGAATGGAAGATAGAACTCTTAGGAAAGACAAGATAAAAAGTTAACAGTGAAAATGCAATTATCAAAAAAACGCTAAAAAGAAGAATGCTTTGAGTTAGAGAACATGACCTACTTATACACTGAGGCTAACGATGCATAAAGATGAGTCCTAGTTCCCTCCTCATAAAGGCCAGCTCTGAATTTAGATCTTTTAAAAGAACTTCTGCATTTGTAATATAAGTCAGTGGTTTCAAAGTTTTTCAAAAATTCTTTTTAAGAAACTAAATGGTAGAAGACATCTTTAAAGAAAAATGTCAGTTTAAGCGTGATGTTCTAAAAATTTAAAAATCACAGTTTGAAATTAGAAAATATACTGATACTTAAGATATGATGTACTGACAATAAATGAAGTATGGCATTTCCAATAATGCAGTTACCAACATTTCCTGAACTAGGGTAAAGTTTTAAAGTATTTCAATGCAAACTTTCATACTTCTTTATTAAGTATGAAGATAATAAAAATCACACATAAGGCCTGATTTTTAAAAAAATCACTGTAATTATCTTGATGTATTTCCTATGTGTTATTTCTTTTCTTTTGCCGAGTTTACAAATGCATTACACATAATTCTGCATATTGTTCTCATTTATCATATCCCATTTATATCATAAAAATTTATCCCATTAATGGATTATATGAGCCTATGCATGTATGACAATTTACTTAATAGTCACCTAGAGATAGATATTTGTTTCCACATTTTTGCTCTTAAAAATATTGAGAAACAGCTATTTTCATGTAAATCTTTGCATTTGAGAGATTTCTTTTGGATAGGAGATAGAAGGACTTTTAAAAACATATAGCCTAACTCATCCAATGTTTCCTTTCAGAAATGAGGAAACTATGGAACAAAGAACTTAAATTACTTGCTCCAAGTCAATCAGGTAGTTAGCAGCAGAAGCAGGACTAGAACATCATGTTTTCTGACCTGAACAGAAATGAGGACCTTGTTCTCAGGAGACAAAATGAGAGAATCTTGAGTTAATTCAAAACTGAGCACATTTAAGTACACATACCCACCCTCCCCAGTCCATCCCTACACCCACTCTCCACCAAATAGACACATTTAAACGGTACGAGGAAACTACTACCTCAATGATCCGGCTGTCAATCCTGTTATAGGGATGCCAAAGGCCCCGGTCGTCACGCCACTGCCATATCGCACCATCTGTGTTCTGAGCATTTCCCTTCTTCAGCATGGTATCAACTGCAAAAATGCCTTCTTTTGGTAAGCATGGCATAAGTTCACTAGGAAAAAAAGTGCAATTATTTTAATAAGTAGTTTCCCCGTATATTAGTAAATGTCAGGTCTCTAAAGTAAAACACCCTCTTATAAAGCACAGTTGTTATTATTATTAGCTCGATCTTTACCAAATCAGAGATGTCAGTTCATACAGTTCTTGAGGGCTGCGTGGAACAAGATCAATCTGTTCCTGACAGCTTCCATTGGAGGCACCACACAGGAGGAAGTGAAGTGTTTCTGCGATGTCTGTAAAACCAACAACAAAAAACGAAAGCCTGTGAAACTAGTTATATTACCTACTTCATTTTTTTTATTTTATATTAAATTTATCAGGGTGACACTGGTTAATGAAACTATAAAGGTTTCAAATGTAAAATTTCATAATGCATCATCAGAATACTGCATTATATGTTTACCCACCCAAAGCCTAGTCTCCGTCTGTCACCATTTATATCCCCTGCCTTTACCTTCTTTTACCTAACCCCACCCCGTTTCCCTCTGGTAATCACCACACGGCGGTCTGTGTCTGTGACTTTGGTTTTTTCGCCTAATTCCTTCAACTATTTCACCCAGCCCCCCTCCCTCTTTATAGCTGTCAGTCTGTTCAATGTATCTATAAGTTTGTTTGTATTTTTATTTTGTTCATTAGTTCATATCAACCACTTTATAAGGCAGTCCTGGGTGGGGGGAAAATCAGCATTATTCTGTTCTTCAGTAATATGCTACTAAAATTAAAGTAAAAAGTCCAAATAAGTTGTAATAAACACCTAAGAAAAAAACTTTTAACAATTTCTTTGTAAGGATGTCAGTATGGATCTCAGTTTTCTAGCTGGACACCTCATCACATATCCAACCAGAGACTTCACCAATCTTTTATTACTTTCCTAGAGGAGCACAGTGTTTTGTACAAAAAAGTGCACTTAATGGGCATTTTATTTGTCTTCAATTCAACTATACTAAAAACGCGTGGCCAGTAAGATTGCACAAAGCAATTAAAGCACCTGAATCTTGGCTTTCCAGTCAAAATGGTGGTGTAGGCAGACATGGTTCGCCTCTTCACACAACCGCATCAAAATTACAACTAAAATATATAGAGCAACCATTACTCAGAACCCTCTGAAATCGAGCTGAATGGAAGTCTGAAAACTACAGAATTAAAGAAACCACATCCACCTAGAATGGTGGGAGGGGCACAGACACAGAATGGGGTGGCCCCACACTCACATGTGGTGGATAAAATTTGGGAAGGGTATCTGAGAAGAGAGGAGTCCTGACCGCACACCAGTACCCCAGCCCTGGGTTCCAGTGCCAGGAAGGTAAGTTCCCACAACTTCTGGCTGCAAAAACCAGCAGGGATTGAGTCAGTGGAAGAAACTACTGAAGCCCCAAGCAGTTCCTCTTAAAGAACCCACACATGGGCCCACCTACTCAAGACTCACTCCCTCTGAATTCTAGCACTGGGGTAGCAGCTTGAAAGGTACCAGCATACTGGGAAAAATGTGTCTGGCATCAAGGCAAGCAGAGGCCATTGTCCCATTTCTAAACCTTCCCCACACAGAGCCACAAAGCTAGCAAGCAGGTGCCTTATCTAAGACTCCATCAACTTGACTAACACTGCTTGACCCTTCTTGGAGATCCCCAGTGACTCTGCCTTGCCCAATTTACAGGCAAACCCAAGTTGCTTTTCCGTAAGAATGGCTGGTCTCTGCTTACTGTGCACAACTTCCTAAATACTCTCAAATAAGCAACAGCTGGCCTTAGTGAGTCGCAGGCCCCACACTAGCAGCAACCAGTCTAGATTCAGTTTGGCTTCACCTGGGAATCTCCAAGCCCAGCACAAGCAGCAGCCATCTCAGATTGGTTTAAAGCGCAGGCAGGGTGGCCCCAGGCAGAACACAGGTGGGGTCTGACTTTGGCCTGCCCCACCTGGGAACTCGAGGCCCAGTGCACCCAGTGGACAGACACAGACCACATCAGAGCACCACCACACTGCCCCTGCAAGCTGATCCTCCCAGTGGGCAGTGGTTGGTGGTAAGTGGTCACAGCCAATTCTTGAAGCTGGATGGCCTGGGTAAATCCCTCCCGTTGATCTGACAACAAAAACCAAGGCTCAACTAAGAGAGGAGGGCATACTCAGTCTACACGGAGGGCACATCTCGAGTACCCATCTTGGGTGATAGGGAAGGCTGTGCCACTGAACCCTACAGGACACCTAATACATTAGGTGACACTACCAAGACACGGAGTCAAAGCAGCTCTACCTAATAATACATAAAAACAAACAGAGGGAGGCTTTTAAAATGAGGAGACAAAGAAACATGGCCCAAGTGAAACAATAGATAGAAACTCCAGGAAAAGAGCTAAACAAAATAGATAAGCAATTTATCTTATGTAGAGTTGAAAACAATGGTTATAAAGATGTTCAAGGAATTTAGTGAGGACCTCAGCAGCATAAAAAAGACTGTCAGAAACAAGGATACACTAATTAAAATACAGAACAATTTACAGGGGAACAAAAATAGCGTGGATGAAGCCAAGAATCAAATCAATGATTTGGAACAGAAGGAAGCAAAAACCAATCAGAACAACAAGAAGAAAAAAGAACCCCAAAACATAAAAATAGTGTAAGCAGCCTCTGAGACAACTTCAAGAGATCCAACGTTTGCATCATGGGGTGCCAAAAGGAGAAAGAGCAAGAAACTGGAAATCTATCTGAAAACATAACGAAAGAAAGCTTCCCTAATTTGGTGAAGGAAATAGACATGCAACTCCAGGAAGGAGAGAGTCCAAAACAAGATAGATGCAAAAAGATCCACTCCAAGACATATCATAATTAGAATGCCAAAGGCTAAAGGTGAAGAGAGAACCTTAAAAGCAGCAAGAGAAAAGGAGAAAGTTACCAGAAAGGAGTTCCCATAAGATTGTCAGCTGTCCTCTCAAAAGAAACTTTGCAGACTAGAAGGGATTGGCAAGAAATATTCAAAGTCACAAAAAGCCGGGACCTACACCCAAGCTTGCTCTACCCAGCAAAGCTGTACTTTAGAATCGTAGGGCAGATGAAGAGCTTCCCAGACAAGAAAAAAACTAAATGAGTTCATCACCACCAAACCATAATTATATGAAATGTTAAATGGAGTTAAGAGAAAGAAGACCAAAACTATGAACAATAAAATGGCAATAGATACATATTAAATCTAAAAAATAAATGAAGCAAACAAGAATACAGACAGAATCATGGATACAGAGAGCGTTTTGACGGTTGCCAAATGTCAGGAGGGTGTGGGGAAATGGGTGAAGAGGTGAGGGGATTAAGAAGCACAAATAGGTAGTTACAAAATAGCCATGGAGATGTAAAGTACAGTACAGGAAATGGAGGAGCCAAAGAACTTATGCATGAACCATGGACATAAACAATGGTTTGGAGATTGCCTGAGGGAGTAGAGGGTGCTCGGTTGAGTGAAGCAAAGAGGGGGGAAAAATCAGGAAAACTGTAACAGCATAATCAATAAAATATAACTTTTTTAAAAAGCATCTGAATCTTGCACTGACTGGTGTGGCTCAGTGGAATGGGGGCTGTCCTGAAAATCAAAAGGGCTTTGATTTGATTCCCTGTCAGGGCACATGACTGAGATGCCAGCCAGGTCCCCAGCTGGTGGTGTGTGAGAGGCAGCCAATCAATGTTTCTCTCCCTCTTTCTCCCTCCCTTCCTCTCTCTCTAAAAATAAACATATTTAAAAAAAAGCATCTGAATATTACCATATTTTGTGATCATAAAAGACATTTTTTTAAAAATATTTTTTATTTATTTTTAGACAGAAGGGAATGGAGGGAGAAAGAGATGCGGAGAAACACCAATGTGTGGTTGCATCTCACGTGGCCCACCTGGGGACCTGGCCTGCAACCCAGGCATGTGCCCTGACTGGGAATCAAACCAGCGACCCTTTGGTTCACAGTCCGTGCTCAATCCACTGAGCTACACCAGCCAGGGCCATAAAAGACATTTTCTTACATGACAATAACCATGCCATCTAAAGACAAAATCATTAAAATATCATGTACCATAAGTTTCTATTCCCAGGAGACATCACTTTAGGAAGAATTTGCATGAACCAGTCTGAAGTGCTGACAGGATGAGAAGTCGTCACCCTCCACAGGGTTTAGTCACCTTAACAGCTACAACCTTAAGACAAGGCTGGCTGTGTGTTGGTTGTGGTGTGTGTGTTTGTGTATATACTATACATACAACAAAATATATATATAAACATTTCACTGAAATGTTTTCCCAGTTATCAAGGAAATTATTCACCAGTGATTTGGGCAGAGAGGCATGGAGAGTTAAATCTCTGCTTTATTGAAACTTCACAAATAGTAAATAAAATGTTTAAAAATTTCTTGAAAAAGTTTTGCCAACTTTCCAAAGAAATGTGAATACATGGCAATGGTACACAAGGATTCATTTTTTCCTTTTTTTAGAGAAAGAGGAAGGGGGTAAGAGAGGTAGAGAAACATCGATACGAGAGAAAAACTTTGATTGGTTGTCTCTCTGCACACAGCCCGAGAGGACTGAACCCACAACCCTAGCATGTGCCCTGGGAATCATATCCATGACCTTTCAACTTAGGAGACAATATTCCAAACAAGTGAGCCAATGTAAATTACATTTTTGAAGGAGATCAGAGGATAACAGTAAAATGTAAAGAGGTACATGTTTCCGTTGTATTATTGTTGTAGAAATCAAATAGGCCTAGTAGTCTCTGCATTATGAATGTGCAGCAAACTTCCAAGAGTATGCAAAAGAGATGAAAATCTTCATCATATTAAAAGAAAAAAAAATCCAAAAAACCCCACAAAAATTAGGCAGCAATTTCCCACACCAGTACTAAGGGAAATGCTGTGCCATAAAGCAACAAGAGAATAATCTGTGTTCAAACTCCAGACAATGGAGGGCTACATAAAATTCAAAAGGCTCCCAGGGATTTTAATAAGCAAAGTGCATTCTGACTACACAAAAATGTGAGTTATTTAAACCTTTCCCAAACTTATCTAGGCAGAGAGCACTTTGTTCATGGCACAAGAAAAACAGTGTTCCTGGAATACCAGGTTTGAGGATGACTCAATGATTTAAGAGGAATCTCATCAATAAATCACCTCAACAGCACTATTTTTCTTAAACCTTCTGTGCCAATGCACTAATTCACAAGAAATGCAACTAAAAATAAAACTCAGTTCCTCTCAGAGAGGGAGTTTATACTAGTTAGTAAGTTAATAATTTAATAATATAGTAATAAATTATACTACTCAATATTCTATCTGAGGCACTGCAGTCAAAGGCTATTTTATTAGTAAATATCATCCTTGGCTCCCAAGGTAACATCCTCAGAGATCAGAATTATGGATATGAAATTACACAGAACTGTGGGTGCTTCATACAAAAGTTGCAAGATCAAGACTACCAACAATCATATTTTTTTAATTCTGCTGTCTTCAGACATTAACTTGTATAATCTAAGGTTTAAAAAAGTAACAGTAAAATGCAACAACAGTGCAATAAAACTTTATTTCCTACATAGTAGATAGAATCGGGAAGGGCTTAGAAATACTAAAGTAGCAAAGATCAGAGATATTCATCTGTATAAGTTCCAATATTTTGAAGGAGGAAAGCATTCTGGAATCAGATGAACTGCTAGAAAATCTAACAATACATGATATTGCACAGAAAGCAATCATCTTGGGTCTTTAGCCCTAGAATCAACAAGGGTAAAATTTTAATATATTATACACTTCCTTTAAAAAGTGTATGTAGGAAGTATTACTGTAACTGTCCCAACACAAATTACACATTAATGTTTTTCTTCTTTATTATCCAGTGTCTATGATATTAGCAATCTCAAGTAGATATTTTTTTAAAGCCACTTTTCTTGCTTAATGTAGAATAATAAAATAGCACTTACTTTGCTTCATAAGTTGAACTGCTAAAGTTGGACAATTGGAACACATCAGAGAAAACATGCGAACCACCATTATAAACATTCCAGAACTTAAAATTGGTGGAGTCACTACCAATAACTGTTGAACATTTGTAAGCAGATCTTTGGAGGCAACCTGCTGGAGTAAATTCTTCACAAACACAAGAAAAAAATTGTCATATTGTGATTCCACAATTTAACAAATTCATGAAAATACCACCAAAGACTAGCTGCTCACCTCCTCGTGTTGGAAGTTGTCCACTAGACGTGCAAAACAAAGGCAAGTGCTTTCTACTGACTTTTTGTCCTATTTTTTTAAATAAAGGAAAATAAAGTTTATTAATATAAAACATTTTCACTGTCATAAATCACCAACTTATCTTCTCCTAACACAAAACTCTTCAAGTCTGGCTGAAATAGATGTGATCTTTGAAAATGCAATGAGCCTAAGCAAGGCACAATCATTATCATGATTTCAAAGCAAAGAGAATCATACTGGTAGGACCTCCTTCCTTAAGGCCCCAATAGATAAAAGCAAATATATAGAAAAGGAAAAATGACTTTTTATTTCTATAATTTTATTTTATTTATTCATTTGTGTTTTTATTTGTGGGAAGTTCAGGGAGAGAAGAAGGGTCAGCTCATTTGCATGTCACATATGGATAAACCTTATTATACTACTCCTCAGTGTACTTCTGTAATTTTAATACCTAAACAATTATAATAAAGAAAAACACCCTATCATTCTAAAAAGCATACCCAGTGGAAATATTTAAAACATGTATACACTAAAACTTTGAAAATAGTTAAGCAGGTATGTGTGAACCAGAGGTTTACTGATAATGTGAAAATCTAGGTATAGATTTGCTATATTCACTATACAAAAATAATCTGGAAATACTATTAGAGTGGCTTCATTCAGAAAACATTTTAAATAATCCATATAAGAACAAAAAGAACAATTTAATGGCTTCAGCAGTGTTTTGAGAGACCTTGTTTTTTCCTAATAGATGTGCTTCCAATGTGAAAACTAGACTTGCTTGTGTAAGTGAGAATTATTCTGGTATTACAAAAACCTTATACATTCAGTCACTAATTGTCTAGAAAAGTGTCCAATAGGGGCCAATTATTGAACTTCTCCGATTGCCACACCTATTTCCAAAATAAGATACTGAAGTCACAGCTAACTAGAGAACATATTTCTAACTCCCATAAAGGTTATCTCAGCCTAGTAAGTTTTTACAAGTAAATGAATGACATTCTTTGTGTCTTGATCAAACACTCCAGAGGGTCAATAATCATTATTATCTGTCTTATGTAAATCCTTTATTTAATATTTTACGTACCTAATGGTCCCAAGATTTTAAGTGTACTTTGTAAAGGTACTTTAAAAGCCACATTTCTTTAAAAAAAATCTTTAGCAACAGCACTTTAAAACATTAAGTTATATTTAAAGAAAATTCAACTTCTCTACAACCTCAAGTTGAGGTTTAACTCACGATCTGTGCTCTACCACAGCGCCTCTGTAAGCCTTGCTTCTCACACTACATTCATGAGGCCCGTTCGTTCCATCTCCTAAATAATGGTTCCTGCTCTTCTCCTCCAACAGCTGACGTCTACATCTTCCTCATTTCTCTTTGGGACATGTTTCATCTCCTAATCTTATCCTCCTAGTCTCGTCTGTCTAACCCAATGCCTTTCCAAAAGGAAATTCTGATCATATCAAATACTAAACACTCAATTTTTGCTAAAATAATAAATTTATCCCTTAAAGTCAAATTAGCTGAAGATATCAAACATATCAAATACTGTTCATTTGCATAAGTCCATCAAAATTTACAAAATACCTAATATGGTACAAGAGACTGGGTAACACAAGAAAAATGATGGATCAAAACATTTCCTATTTATATACTCAATTGGAGGATTTAAAACTGTAGCTAAAATTGACATTTTAAAAGTTTAATAAAAATGTTTATGACACATAAAATAGTTTCTTATTACCTGGTGGGTTAGCCTTTGGGTAAGCAATGGGAGGGAATCTGCCACAAAATGAAATTCATCTGGCGTGATACTCTGGCAGCAATTGGCTGCAATTGCTAGTGCATTTCTTTGGGCATTTATGCTGAAGAACTCTAGATATAGCAAGCAGTCTGCCAAACCACCCTAAAATATAGAAAACTGTTAAAAATAAAGAAATACCCTTTTATCAGCAATTTAAAAAGCCCACTAGTAAGTCTATCACATCACTCTGGAAACACCATGTATACGTAACAGAGATTGCAATCTAAGAGTTGAGTATATAAAATCCAACATGAACTGAAACGCAGTGTTTCAGTGACAACACGTACCGCTTGCAGAATGGCTTTACTGTGTCTGCGCGACAACATCTCCAAGGCGGTCAAGGCCTGCTCTGCCACATCAATGCACTGAATTACTTGCAGCTGGGAACATAAAAGTAAGTAACCTAGGGTTATCATTCAAGTTCTTTTCTAGTCACTTATCTTCACAGTATTTCCTCTAATTGCCAGCAATCTATATTGCCTCTAACATGTCACCCACTACAGGAAACCAGCTTAAGCTATAATGCACAGCAAATATAGTTTCCAAGTACTGTGCTCTGTTTATAGATACTGAAAAGTGTTTTATATTGAGAATAAACTATGTGTAATTATGTAACTTTAATTCTTTGTATTTAAAATAAATGGGTTATTTTACATATACTTTATAAACCAGTTTTTAAACTTTTTACATATTCCAGGATTATCAGATAATGTAAATTTTATCATGCATTAAAAAGGAAAAGACCCTTAAGATGGACCAAAAACACAACCTACCACATATGAAAAATATTCCCTTTCTCCACTGACTCACTTTATGACTTTGAGCAAGGCACTTTTTCTGCCTCAGCCTTCTTAGCTATAAAATGAGGTTATACATAGCTATAACTCACTGAGATGTTTTCTAGAAATAATGAAATTAGTTTTAATCAAGTACATTAAGGTCTTCTCTAAAACATTTTAATGTGGTAATTGCCATTATTAAAAATTAGAAACCTGGGTTGATTTTATAAATGTCTTATTAACATCAGCTTTAAACTACTGCTCTGAAGTATTTTTCTGGAATCTTGGCCAACACAAACAAAAAATTTTACTTAGATAATGAATCTTAAAAAGCATTTTTTAATGTGGCCTCACAATGTGATGTACTACTTTAAAATTCAGAAGTCATGAGGCTTCTGAGACCTAAGCTTGATTCCCCCTAGCCCCTGCTTTTAGGATTACCTTTTCTAAAAAGACAGGAATTGCATCTACCACAACAGCAGATGATCGAGGAAGGGCTTCCATCATGTATGTTAAGGCTCGACAAGCATGGTTCATCTAGAAAACAATACATTTTTTCTTAAAAACAAAACACATACCTCAAAATATTAATTTGGAGTGTTTTTAAGAATGAAGGACATACTTACAATATCAAAATTATGCTCCATCTGCAGTAATGTTATCTGTTAAAAGATTATAAAAAAGTATTAGAAGCTATATATATTCTTAGAGAAAAGAAGAGGAGGTATTGCTTCCTCTACTTCAACTGAAATGGAAAAGTATTACGCAAAACTTTTATCATAGAAAAATCATATCAAGATAAAAAGCTAGTATGCATGCACAAGAAATGATTATGTGTAGGATGGCATGACTCACACACTACAGCTCCAAGTTGGGAACTTTGCTGGATAATTATCACAATATGATCCAGGTCAAAAACAAAGCCTTTCCGGTGCTTACTATCCATCCTTCTAGTACCTCTAGTCTACCACCCCTTTAGAAGCTCATTAACACATCACTGAGGACTTAATAGGTCTCAATAAATACTTAGTACATAAACAAACAGAGCAGCAATGAACAACTTTTGCTTAAATTAACAACTGTCAGTACAGATTCAAGACCAAGACTTAAAACTCTTGTGAATAAACTTCTCTAAAGTTGCAGTATAGGATTTAAACACAAATTTGATCATGATCAGAAACTAATTATGCACTAATTAAGACCTAAATTAATATATTTATTCTACAAATGCATAAACGAATCTAAATACCTGATTTTTATTTTAGTTTCTCTTGTGGAAAAGACCTTAAGCACATTTCAACCATATTTTTCAAAGAAGGGAACGCACCACTGCTAGGGGTATTCACTTCATTCTCCTGAAGCAGTCAAGCTATCAGAAAAATTCCCTATCTGTGGGAGCAGAAGATCATTCAGGGTCTTCTAGTTCAATGGAAAGTCTTAAATACATTGAATTTAAGCTATAAAGTACCCTTCAATTAAATGCATAACTACAATAACAGACATCAGATATTCTAATACAGTAATCATTTAGTAAGAGTGTCTTCTTGGCTCTGAATTACACTGGGTACAGAATATACACATAATACCCCCTCTATTTCAGGGTCAACAGCACTCTATTTCACAAATCCCCTACAATTAATCAGTCACTTAAAACACTCTAAATTGAAAGAGATTGTCATGTTAACAGAAAAAATAACAAGTCCTCCAATTCTTAAAGTGGACTGAACCTTATATGACCATATTTCGGAAGAAGGATTGCTCTAAATAGATTGATTTCCTTTCACCAAAAATGACTACAGATACCCACATGTATGATAATGGATAGATATACATTCACAATATTCAACTGTGATAAAAGATAAATCTGGACAACTCGTTAACAATAGTCATTTTAATAGCACGAGCGGACTCATGCAAGTCTATTAAGCACTTAAATCTAATCAATAACCAGCAAACTAAGTAAATTTGACTATGTGTCAACATTTTTGCCTAGACCTTACATTTTCTTTTTTTTAACTAATAACAGCTTCATTTTAACATTAGACAGTACAAGGTAAACCTAATTCTTTGTTGCTATTTATTTTTTAATGAACAACAACAAAACAAGAAAGTTTAATTTGGGTAACAGAAGCCAGTTATAGAAGAAATCTATACCTTGAGCATGAAAATTAGCATAAGTTAACTGTATAAAAAGTAAACAAGGAGATACCGCTTTTATAAAATATTTAGGAATCAACATGAAAGGCTTTTATAAAGGGGAGCTGCTCTCATTGTCCAAAGGTCTGAGTGGTAACAGGTAAAAAAATTGGTTTAATTTTTATCTGCCCCTGCCAGAGACCAGCATACAACAACTAAAAATGGGCAGAAAAAAGACTACATTACCTTGTATTTGACTAGTCCTCATTCAGCTCTCTCCTTAAGACTCAGCTTTTTCCATAATTTGATAATGTGATCAAGTGGAATAATCTGATATACCAATCATAATTTCATTCTGTCAACTAAACTAGATATGTAAAAAAAATTTTCATGACTTTATTTTATTTTTTTAAAGATTTTATTTATTATTAGAGAGAGGGGAAGGAGTGAAACAGAGAGGGAGAGAAACAGCAGTGTATGGTTGCTCCTCACATGGCCCTCACTGGGGGGGGACCTGGCCTGCAACCCAGGCATGTGCCCTGACTGGGAATCGAACTGAGACCCTTTGGTTCCCAGCCCGCGCTCAATCCACTGAGCTACACCAGCCAGGGCTTCATGACTTTATTTTTAACTTCCCAGGTAAAATGTTATGAATGTGTTCATGATATTTATGTTAATCTTTATTAGTATTTTATTCAGACTCAAATTATAGTCAATGTCTTTAATCTTGGACTAAGGAAATTTATCAAGCTACTATTTAAAAGACATATTATGCTCAAGAGCCTCTCTTCCTGTTGTTTCACATTAAAAACCTTAAGCAATTATGTTTACTAAATTCTAAGCATCAACTCATACTTGTATTGAAAAATCATTAAAAGACTTTTTAAATTATTTTTCTATTGTGGTTATTGTTTTTGTTTGGGTTGGGGGGTTTTTCCTTTTGTTTTTGCTTAACAACGACAACAACAAAAACCTTTTAAGCTGGAAGGATCCATATGGGCTGTGGCTTGACAGCTCGGCCACACACACAATTATCAAACATGAAGCCTGCATGGTGCACAAAGAAACCCACAAGTGAGCTGCTTATCACTGCCCCATGTACCACAGGGCTGAATGAGAAAGCACGTTGGTTTTGATGTAGTAAGTCAAGAAGCCAACAATTTAAAACTAGTCATTTAAGTATCAAAGATGGGGTAACTACTCATCAAGAAATGGTTTAGAAAATTTACTAATTTATCATTAGCAATCAGTCAGATTACCTATAAGCATGAAATAAAAGCACTAAGCCACACTCTACTGTCTCCTTGTTCTGCCATATTTAAAAATTCATAATGACAATAATTGTACTTTCAGTAAGTATACTGGCAGCATAGAGGACAAGTGAGGTAAAAATGCTATCTTACCAAAGCTGGAACAACACTCTTGACAGGAAACCCTCCCAGTGTCTCCTCATTTCCCATGACCAATAACTGACACATTTCAATGACTGCCTGGAGTTGCTGGCTTTCATCACTTGCTTGTAGTCCTTGCAGAAGCTGCTGGGCCTTAGAACCTACACAGGAGGAATAAATGATTATTTTTAAACATTTAAGAAAATTATTACTAGGTAAAAGATGTGACTCTAGTCCTGGCTGGTGTGGCTCAGTGGTTGAGTGCCAGCCTGAGAAACAAAGGATCACTGGTTCAATTCCCAATCTAGGGCACATGCCTGGAATGCGGGCCAGATTCCCAGTGTGGGGTGTGCAAGAGACAACCAAACATTGATGTTTCTCTCCCTCTTTTTCTCTTTCCCTTCCCTTCTCTGAAAAATAAAATAAAATCTTAAAAAAACAAAAACAACAACAAAAAAAAACCACATGTGACTCTATATACAGTGTTTTGCTGTGTATAATGTGTATTTTTTGCCCAAATATTTTAGAAAAAAATAAGGATGTTCATTATATATGGGTTGTACTAATTTTGTATCTTTATGTTTATTTATGCTTATGTGTTAGAGGTGTAACTCTAGAAAGCAATAACGATATCTGTATACAAAATAATACCCTGGAATACAATAATCAGTTTGGTTTCTAAATATAAACAAAAAAATAAATACTTGAATTAAAAATTAAAACAAAAATTTTTTTTCCTGAAAGTTTGGGCCAAAATTGTGAGTGCACTTTATACACGGGAGCACATTACACAGCAAAATACGGTGATAGCTAGCTGCCTATCTTGTGTCCCAACTAAAGTCTAGGTCCATTATCAGGGTTAAGACAAGCTGCTGATAATGTAAGACCAATTGGCTGAATTTACTCTGCTTTAAAGTGATCTCAAGTTATTTGTCTAAATATTTTTGTCTTAATATTTAGCTACCTAAATGATACAAGCTGATTGATTTTTAATGGCTAAAACCAAATATATCCATATAACTAATATAAATTGTTACTGTTAAAATACCTGCTTTAAATATCTATAACATACATAAATATATATTAAGTGTATACGTGCAGTGAGCAAAAGTTTTCTGCAATAATGAAAGTTTGCTAAACAAATGCCCAGACTTCAAAGGAAATATCATAAACCTTTAAATACCTGGACCACAATAAATGAAATCCAAGTAACAGTGAAAGAACAAAGGACATATAAGTAACAGAACAATGCACCTAAAAAGAGATTGGAAAGAAAAAGAATTTTCTAAGAACAAAAAGCAGCAAATGAAGGACCTTTCTACCTCCTCTCATTTCATTTGCAGATGCTATCAGAATACTTTTAGAGAACTACTTTAAAGGCTCAATTCCATTGTCCAAACAACTGAAAACCGCTAAGACTCACAGGAAGAAAACAAGTTGTCAAAAAAGCTGAACAAGACACTCAAAAATTTCAAATTTTCATGAACACCTTTCTACTTGTAATTATGATTAATTCAATCAATGCTCACCGAATTTATAACTCACATTACTTTCGAGCCCTTTCTCTTCTTACACTCTTCAGCTTATTCTTTTTGTATTGGGTTTTTTCATTCCCATATCACTGGTATTAAAATGAGCAGAAATATGTTCAGAAAATGTCAATAAATGTAGAATTAACATGACAACCAAGGTTTTTATTTCAATAAAGCTTCAATGTATTCCTGGAGGGCATAAACCTTTCAGAGGGACGCAGATGATCCTTGCAAGGTTTATTTTCTCTATTATTTCAGACTGCAGCCAATAAACTGCATAACTATCACTGACTTCCTACCTTTACCATAATTAACAGTCCATGTAAAAATATATTGCAAGAAAGTCAAGTTCAAAGCGATACCATCTTTAAGATTTTCAAACTAATATCAGTTCTAGTTAGAGCAGGCTTGTCATTTCTGTGTTGAAATAATGTGGAAGGAAAAACAAAATGAGGGGAAAGTTAACTAGTGAAAACAAGAGAATCCTCAGTAGCTTCTAGATTCACTTTTAAAGGATGAAATAGTTAATATAAGCATAACCATCTAAAAAACAACAACTGACACATACGCCAGTGGATATATTATAAATACTGTGGCTACCAATTCTAAGGACACAGATCGTTCTGTAATGATCAAAATCATCATCGATATTCATTAGAAGGTATTATGCTAAGTGAAATAAGTAAGACAGAGAAAGACAAATACCATATCATTTCACTTTTATGTGAATCTAAAAAATAAGAAAAAAGAAAAACAAACTCTTAGATACCTAGAACAAACTCATGGTTGCCAGATGGAGGAGGGGTGGAGAGGCTGGGAGAAAAAGGGTGAAGGGATTAAGATGTACACATTGGCAGTTACAAAATAGTTACAGGGATGTCAAGTACAGTTTAGGGAATACAGTCAATAATATCATCATAACGAAATACTCCAGGTGGGTGCCAAGACTAACCTGGGAATCACTTTGTAATTTATATAACTGTATAGCCACCTAATGCAATATACCTGAAACTAAAATAATACTGAATGGCAACTATAATTGAAAAGTAAAAATTAAATAATAAAACATAAATGTAAGGGTCTCAGGAACCACCCAGAAGTCTATGGACCATACCTTGAAACCATTATCACAAAGCAGTGGTTGGCTGGTGAATATTTTACATAAAGAGCTAAATCTGGCTTCCTACTTGTTTTTGTACAACCTATGAACTAAAAATGACTTCTGCATTTTTAACTAGCTGAAAATAAATTCTTAATATTTTTGACATATGAAATAGAAATTCACTGTCCATAAATAAAATTGTATTGGATTACAGGTATGATAATCTGTTTATATATTGCCTGTGTCTGCTTTCATGCCATAGTACCAGAGTTGAAGAGTTCCAACAGAGATGCTATGGTCTACAAAGGTCAAAATATTTACTATCTGGCCCATTACAGAAAATATAAGCAAAGATGGACCAAATAAGTAAGAATGTAAAGAATTTCAAGAGAACTGGAATCTAGAATAAAAATCAAATAACTGTTTAGAGCTGAAAAACATAATATAAAACTTAAGAACTCAATGACTGGTTTAACAGTATAATGAAGAAGACAGCAGAAAAAGGAATTACTGAATTTAAACGCTGGCCAACACAAAGTTTTCAAACTGGGTAGAAGGAAAAAATGCACATAAAAACAAAAATAAAATGCAGCAACAGAGACATGCTGAATGAGTCCAAAGTCTGAACACATACGATCTTGATACTCTCAGAAGGAATGAAAGGAGAATATTTAAAGAGATAATGAGATAAGAAAAATATTTAAGGAGATTATGGCCCAAAAATTTTCCAAACCCAATAAAAGGTATCAATTCACAAATTCAAAGGTTGAATGAAACTGAAGCAAATTAAAAATGAGAGCATCACACAGTCCTACTATAGTCAAACTACTAAAAATTAATTAGATTTTTAAAAAGCAAATCTTACAATCCAAAGGAAGAAGACACTACCTTGAAAATGGCAACACTAAGCATTTTAAACAGAAACTAGGAAAACCAGAAAACATTACAAGTGCTGAGAATTTTATAGCTGGGGAAAATCTCTTTTACAAATTAAGGCAAATCAATGATTTCTCAAACAAATTCAGAAAGAAGTAATTACTAGTAATCATTTATTACATGAAAAAAGTAGCTCGTTAGGCTAAAGGGAAATGAACCCTAAAAAGAAAATTCAGGAAGGAATTAAGAGCACTGAAATGGCATATATACTGGTAAACAAAAGAATATGTATGTTCTAAAATAACAATTATGTCTTACTGTGTTTATAACACATGTAATTAAAACAACAGCATTAAGGATGGCAGGAAGTAAAGAGTTAAACTATTGTAAAGTTCTTGTACTGTTTGGGTACAATACAATATTATTATAAGGTAGTACATAATAACCAAGGATGTATTATAATCTTTAGAGTAGCCACTAAAAGAAATATACAAGGATATGTAACTAAAAAGTTAGCAGAAGAAATGACAGCACACTACTGTTATACATGACTGGTAGGAAGGCAAAAATGGTAAAACTCTTAAAAGAGGGTGATTTACAACACCTGCCAAATGTTATATGCATTTACCTTTTTAAACAGTAATGTCCCTTTTAGAAATCTACCCTGAGGATAACACGGGAAAAAAATAGGAAGGCTGTATTTCACTGCAGCACAACCAAGACTGGAAACAACCTGAATTATTTACCCAGTTCAACAGGAAACTGGTGCTTTACAAAAGGAAAAGAAATCTTTCTCTCCCTCCCTCTCTCTCTCTTGCAATCTACATATGCAGCAACTATGGAGAGTGAACACCAAAAAATATTTTTAGAAGCAAGGTAAAGTGTATAAAGTTCAGCACCATTATCTAGGAAAGGCACTGTGTATAAAGCAGATAACATGCATTTTGGTTTTTTTTTTTTGTTTTTTTAAGTAACATAACAACAAGCCATAAATTAACAAAGGTTATTTGTGTGGGAGGAGGAAACAGAGTAAAAGGGTATATCAAGGGAAGAAGTGACCATGCTACTCTCATTAGGAACTGGAACTTTTGGCATGGGAGAAGATACAAGATAAAAGGTAATTAAAACCCTGCAGTCCTGACTCTGAATTGACAATATTAGTATGAACTCATATTTATTTTAAAAGATAAAATGCAATTATTTCCTGGGTTTTCCCATTAAAAGTGTCTAGTAACTAACAACAATCAAATCAATAGTAATCAATATGCCTAGAGCCCAGACTGTGGGCTCCAAATACCATTTCATACTTTTTAAAAAATCAGGGTTCTCTAAAGAAATGTCTAATTTCAGGTATGGAGAGGTGGGGAAGGTGGTAGAGGAAGACTCTGAACTTGTCACATCAAAAAGCAAAAGCTACTGAGATCTTATCAAAAAGATTGAGAAGCCAACCTCAAAGAGATCCCATCATGAGCCAATGATGGACCAATTTAACCATCGATGAACATCCCTTAAAAATGTCTACAATAAGTCTCAACCCACTTGACAATGACACCTAAACAATAACAGCAGCAATTTAAAGAATACAAAACCAACTATTTTGAAAACTGGTCAATAAAAAGGAGAAAATAACTTTTCCTATACCAAGTTGTCTGTAAGAGATATTCTTTATGTGTTTCTACTAAATTACTTCTTTTATTTCTAGTTAAGTGAAGACTGATCATTGCAAGTGCAGTACTACCATTTTGTAATCCCTGCTATCTAGGCAGGCTGCATTTCGATGTTTTATGAGACAATCAGACTTCACGTGCTTCCTAATATTAGAACACACCATGAATTTTGCAGTCTTTCCTCACTAGGGAAAGAAAATAGACTCAAACGCAAATCTGAAAAAGCCTAAATATTTGTATGTCCTTATTTTTACAGTTACAAATTCAAATATATGCATATGAAGTGATACCTAAGATTGGCTTAAAATAATCTTAGGAGTGGAGAGAATGGCTGAGGACATAAATTAAAAAATGGGACATAAAATTAAAAAATTAAATCATGTTATTCCCCTATTCTAAATCCTTCAATGGTTACTGATTACCCTTAGGTTAAACCCCTCATTTGCTGTGGGCCTGCCAAGGTCCTAAACGAACTTGGAGAAAGCCTAAACCACTCAGCGTTCATCTTCTATCACCCTCCCTTCACTCCTTCCACAGGCCTCTGCTTGCTGTCTATTTCTCAAATGTGCCACACTCATTCCCACCTCCCACGCGCATGTGCTCTTTCCCTCAGACCTGTGTGTGCAGAGCTGGTTTCCTCATTTAGGTCTTCACAAAAACCAACATGTCTCAGAGGTTTCTCTTATGAACCTATCTACATTTCCCCACCGAGAACCTACATTCTTACCCAGTGCTTTGTTTCCATCACTGGGCTGATACTACCTGAAAGTTCTGTCCTATTTCTTGACAGGGTCACCCTGTAGCGTGAACACTCCACGTGAAAAACAACTCTACTTATCTTATTCAGGACTCGCACAAGCCCAGGGCCTAATACACAATACTGAATAGAAATCTACACTCAGCCCTGGCTGGTGTGGCTCAGCGCTAGCCTGGGAACCACAGGGTTGCCAGTTTGGTTACGCACATGCCTGTGTTTTGGGGCCAGGTCCCCAGTAGGGGGGCACACAAGAGGCAACCACGCATTAGTGCTTCTCTCCCTCTCTTTCTCTCTCTATTCCCCTCTGTCTAAAAATAAATAAAGAAGATCTTTTAAAAAAAATTCCACATTCAAGCATTCGTGAGAACCTTGTAACAAGGGTATGTTATCTGAGAGCTGAGTATCAGGTCAGCAAAGCAAACCAAAAACAGAAGTACCAGCTGCTTCTCAAATTTCCTGTGAAATGCTAAGGCCAGGATATTGAAAAACCTTCAAGTATAAGTACACATATGTGAGTACATGCACACATGTTGCATTAAAAATTTTGGAATATCTGACAGAAAATTATATAAGCACATATTAATAAGGTCAGAATTGAGAGACTTCAGTAACACTTCAGAAACTTTGAAAACTGATCAAGACTGAAGTCTTAATTTAGCCTACTGATTCTATGGAAACATTATCAATGGAGTTATTGAAACATGATTCATTGTAAATTTTGCTTGAAGAAGAGAAAGACAGTATTCTATACCAGAAAAAACTTTAACTGTATTTGTAATTATGCAAAAGTTATTCTTAGTTACAAATTAAGACTTTAAAAGTCACTGTCGTCACCATATATGACAGGAACTCTGGATTATAATACAATGATTTGATTAAATGGGTCTAGTGATTGGGACTGGTAATTCTGCTGAGAAATCTTTCCTCTCAGGTTCATATTACAAACGCCTTACAGATTTAATTTTATTATAACGTAAAAAACTCAAGATTCAAATACATGCAAATCATGCCATCACATGCTATAAAAATCAATGTAATCATCTGAGTTGTTTTTTTTAATTAAATTTATTGGAGTGACATTGGCTCATTGGGTCATATAGGTTTCAGGTGTACATTTCTATGATACATGGTAAGTATATTCATTGTATGCCTACCACCCAAAGTCAAATCATTTAATTAAATATGAGATTCTTCACTCCTCTATAGTTCATATAAAACAAAACAGAGTCAATCCTGCTATAAACCAGTTTTCTATGGATTCCAATTCAAATAGTATCTTAAGAGTTGCTGTATTTAAGGCAAGAATGTGCAAAAGCTCTATTTTAAAAAACAGGTTAGACTTCATAAAAATTTCCCTAGATGAAAATTTCTTACATCAATAAGTAAACAATAAAAACAGCTGTAAACTAATTATGAAGGATTTGGGGCCAGGAGAACGAATTTGGAAGTATTTACTTACTAGCTCCACTTCCGATCGTTCTGTGGAAGAGCTGCGACATCCGAGGGCCGAGAGGGCCGAACAGGTGCGGCGGGAGGCCCCTGGCCTCCAGCAGAGCTGAAGAGGAAAGGGGAGGAGCAGAAGACTTGTTAATGCAACTGTCTTATCTAAACATTACAAGCAACTGATTCATCATCTCATGTAACTGATTTAGACAATGTTACTTTCCACTTTGAACTTCAAGAGAAGCTACATTAAACTTTCAAGACTACTCTCACATTAATTATATTAATATAAGTTACAGCTACCCATGTGCCAGCTCCAAGGCACCCTAAGGTTTTGTTTTTTTTTAAAGATTTTATTTATTTTTAGAGAGAGGGGAAGGGAGGGAGAAAGAGAGGGAGAGAAACAGCAATGTGTGGTTGCCTCTCACATGGCCCTCACTGGGGACCTGGCCTGCAACCCAGGCATGTGCCCTAGCTGGGAATCGAACCGGGACCGCTTGGTTCCCAGCCCGCGCTCAATCCACTGAGCTACACCAGCCAGGCCACCCTAAGGTTTTAATAGAGACACTGAATATCAGTGTATCAGCACTGTGTAAATGGTCCAAGAAAAACTCAAAGTAAATATTTATTTTGAAGAAATTATTTGCCAAATACACTTCCACTGTTCTTCCTCTGGTATTTTTCTAATCAGATATTGGTTATGAGAGCCTCTAAAAACATGAAAAATTATTTTTATCAGTTCCAAAAAGTGAGAAACCTGCATTCATGAGAGTTCTGGTGAGAGAGAGACTGTTGTTAGCTCCTTCAGGAACTTAAAAGCAATCTGAAACTAATTTCTAAATGTTTCTTGTAAGCCTCACAGTGGAAATCGACCATCTAAAGATGATAAAAATATATACTTATCCACTTATAAAGAGCATATATATGTAAAGCTGATTTAAAAAAAGTACTTATAACATTAATACTTGGAGTTTATGTACACACTTTATATTAGTATATCAAGAATACCAACGAACATGGCAAAAAGCACTCTACAAGATGCACTGTTATTAGGTACCTTAATTTATTACCAGCTACACATGAAAACATAATGAAGAAAATTTTAAACATTCAAAACAAATATACAAGAATTTGTCCAGTTAAGCAGTAATAATGAGGAGTCAGGAGATCATTCTTCAATTCCAAATCATGAAGTCACCACTAAATAAGCAGCTTTACTGGAGGAATAAGCATTGTTACATTATGTTCAAACAAGCTTATCTGAATTAATTTCAACAAAGAGTAGTAACTGGCAGGCCACAATAATGGTTTCTTGTAAGCTCAAAACTGGCTTTACCTTGTAATCGTCCCATCTCAGAATCATCTGATTCACTCTCTCCAGAGGTGGTCATGCCCACAGCCCCTGCAACAGAACTAGAGGCTTCAAGGAAAAAGGTGAAAAAAAGGCAAGGGTTAGCATCTGAACTCAGTATGCCTAATTATCTTTAAAAAGAAAAATGAGTTTTATAGACTACAATGAATAAAGGCAATTAAATGTCTGCCCACTGCACACCAAGCTGTTCTTCTAGACTTTATCCTCGAGCTTTTATGAAGATGGTTCAACTTAGTGTTATACAAGCATAAAAATATACCCTTTGCATTGCATGCATACAGAGCTTAGAAAAATGCCTCATGCCTTTTTTGTTCCTAAAACTAAGTTTTGCCCTGAACTCCTCTACCAAAATCCATGAAGATAACAATGCTAACAATCACAAATGTAACAGAAAGCAAAAGTGACATCAGGGGGAAATGTTCCCCGTAGATGTGTTTCTTCTTCAGTCTGCTTTATCTCTAGAATGCAGTCTTGATAAAATCATTTGTGTTTTAATTTCAAGAGTTTGCAAAGATAATACTCTTACTTCAAGGCCAAAGTATTAAAGATGCACATTACAACTAACGGATGACTGCAAAACACTGTCACACAAAAGAGAGGGCAGCTAAGATGTGAAAGCACGTGCAAAATGAAGAGTTCAGATTCAGAAGCATTCTACTGCCCCAGATGCTGACCTGACCAATAACCAGTCTAAGCAAACAGAGGTTGATCCGGTCACAACTCTTGACCAGGAAATGAAATTGCATTCCTATAAAATCAGCAGGTTTACTGTTCCTCCTTTCAACACATGTTGAGTCCTAAAGCATGTTTTTATACAGACGATTAATATACGTATGACCACATCATCCACAATACCTGTAAAATCGCCAAGTAATGACAGAATGCAAGCCAGGAAGAACATTTGTATAATTATTGTTTAAAGAGGCACAAAAGTAACACGTGATTTTAAAGAGCTTTTCTGCAGAAAGAGAAGCCAATACACCAGCCATCAACTGTGTACTTTCTTACTGCTTCTCTTCATACCTCACTAAGTGATTTCTGTCATTTCACTAGAATGTTTTAAATCAGGAAAAATGTATGGTTTAGAACAAGAGTCAGCAAACTGGCCCACATGCCAAATCCAGTCCAGTACATTAATTTATAAATAAAATTGTATTAGAACACAGCCAAACTCATTTATTTACATATAGCCTATGGCGTTTAGGCTATACCCACACAGTGAAATAGAATACTTCTAATAGAACCTGTATGAAGCCTAAAACAGCAACTATTCAGCCTTTACAGAAAATGTTAGCAATCCCATGGATTATAATTAGACTAACCAAAAATGTTTATATTAAAGGGCCTCAGAGTTTAGCAAAGTCTCTACTCTGGCAAAAAAAAAAAAAAAAAAAAGATAATCAATAACTTTCCAATGATACTTAAAGGTGATATTTATTAAATGTTTGCTCTATTATATGCAGACTGTGTCATGTTTCCTCGCAACCACATAAAAAGGCATTATAAGCTTTATCATGTGGCTTTGTGACTTTACGTGCACTTGCCCAAGGTCAGACAACTAACAAATACCAGAGATTTGAACTTGGGCAGTGTAATTTCCTAGGCTGTACTCTTAAGAACTGAACTTTATCTGCCCTGGCTGCTGTGGCTCAGGGCATTGAGCAATGGCCTGCAAACCCCGGAGTCATCAGTTCAATTCCCAGTTAGGGCACATGCCTGGTTTGCAGGCTGGGTCCCCAGCTGAGAGTGTGTGAGAGGTGACCAATCTAT
This sequence comes from Micronycteris hirsuta, assembly GCA_004026765.1. Taxonomy (NCBI): domain Eukaryota; kingdom Metazoa; phylum Chordata; class Mammalia; order Chiroptera; family Phyllostomidae; genus Micronycteris; species Micronycteris hirsuta. The sequence goes on along the minus strand of PVJI01000279.1, from coordinate 198,647 downwards.
GTTTCTCTCCCTTCCTTCCCTTCTACCAGCTCCTTAAATATATTCTTCAATACTACTTTTTAATTCAAGTACAACTTCTTTTTCACATTATGCAGAAACATTGTTAGCAAATACTGCTATTACGGCCCAATTACGAGTGAATGTAAAGTGGTTCTTAAGGCTCTTAAACTTGCTTTAAAACTTTCCAATTATGTGAAAAGCAAATACAAATTTTTGACAAACAAAATAGTTGGTTGTCACACACTCTGGAACCACACATTTTTAAAGAAAAAACAAAAATTCACTTGTAAGGTAATGCTGGCCTTCTAATTTTATCAGTGTCTACTGGTTTATAAAACACTCCACAGATCTACAACATACGATTTTAAAGGTTTACCTTTAAGTTACCTCTTAAACATATTATCTTAATGACTTACATAACAATCAATATCTCAAATTGCACTGCCACTAAGACATTAACCAAGACAAAGCTCTTTATTAGAGATGCAAAGACTGTAATAGCAGGGGCCCAACCTTAAGTGAGCCACAGAACCACTACAGAGAGGGGCAGGAGCATTCTGATTTTTAACGGAGGCGGAGTACCTGTTTTGACAGAAATCAGTTACTGGACACAAATAAAAAGATCCTTTGCAGGCCATGTGATGGCAAGTATGAAGTATCTGTTTACTCTAACTCTCTGCACATAAGCTTTTACAAATTTAGATAAATCAAACTAGCCTAGCTTACCACAAAGGCTTGCTGTTTCTAAAGTCTTGCAGGTAAGAAAATGTAATCAATCAGTAAGAGTTAATGACAAAATTCTTCTGTCAGGACATCAAATCTTCTTGGTCAACATGCACAAGATCTGTCCCCAGACACAAATATAAAAATAAGACTACCAGCAGAGAAAAATCCAGTGCCAAATTTTAAGAGGTGTCAATCTTTTTTTGTTTGAATTGGTATCTCTCCCATCTAGTCTTAGCATATCTTCAGAATACCACCTAAGACAGTTTCCAACATACAATTAAATAAAAACAATGTAGAAAATTTGTTGTTTAAATCAGAACACAAGAATTTTAATATGGAGCTCCAAGTTTTTATACTTTAACAAATGGAACCTCTTAGGCAGAGAGCAAAGACAAAATATGAGAATACTGACAGAATTCAGTATTAGTTGACAGGAACCAGTAAGGGTTCATCAGACACCTAAGTCTAAATACCGGAGACAAAACAGGAATTTTTTTTGTTTTTAGAGTGTCAAAAAAACTTTTGAAAAAGCCAGAATAATGACATTAGAAATGTAATCATGCCTTTTATGGGTCTTAATATCAGGTGACACGGTAGCAATCTGATTTGTAGTTGTACTAAACAAAAGTAGTTAAGGAGAGAAAAATTTACAAAACTGAGTTGCCTTCTGCGGACTTGATTCTCCACTTTAGTATCTCTACTGTTTCCAAGATAGTATCAGCACTACAAAGGGGTGCAGAGTTCTCATGCAGCCAAAAGCTAAGTCCACCCCAGACTTTTGGGACAATGTGGGGAACGGTTATTTTCAGCTTCAAGAGCTAGTGTTTCTTTTACAAAAAGGTAGAGAGGTTGAGCTCCATCACAGTATACTCCAGACCCAGCAGGGACACCATTATCAACAAACTTTACTAGGTGTTGACACCTTAGGCAAGGTCAGGGTGATATAAGCAAGTTTGCCAAAGATGGAGCCAATGCTTTAATATCTACCTACGAAAAAAAGAAACACTTATTTCAGTGATTGCATTGAAGTAGGTTAGGAAAATATGACCTTTTAAAAATAAATAACACTGAAAAAATGAATATATACATAATACTAAAGAGATTAATTCAATCTCTTTAAATTAGTAAAAACATTTTTTCAAAATAAATACTTCAAATGAAGGGAGTCTTATGCCAACTGTGTAACAGCTGTCTGAGAATGCATACTTGCCAAAAGATGCTGAGTTATTATCACGTTGATTTATACTTGACACTAACTTAGAGGGTTTTATTTTTCTTTAAATTTCGATCTTACATACTGAGAAACTAAAGCACATCACACTGCTTGTACACCCTGAAACTAATATAATACTGTATGCCAACTGTAATTAAAGAATTAAAGTCTGAAAAACACATTACTCTGAAGAACTTAATATAAAGCTAACAAGTAATCCTCTTGTGTCCCCAGAACTACCGTAGTGTGGTGGCAGAATACCTGTAGGATCCACCAGGGATCCAGCCTCTGAAGTATAGTCAAGATAGTGCTGCTCTGATACCAGTGAACAAGCCACATGCATCTTTTACATAAACTTAGAAAATACCTAGGTCACACTGTGATTTCAAATATGAGTGACCAAAATGAAACACAGGCAAGTGTTTAGAAGGGCAGTCTTATGAACCTAATCCCATGAAGCTTTTATCCTCTTAGGTAAATATACTAGGGAACAAATTCTACACACCACCCTCACACCCATTCCAGCCTTCAATTATCTCCACATCAATTAAACAAATTCTTCTAACCCTGAGGAAGGAGAACAACACAGTCATTATAAATATGTACCACTTTTCTATGACCTGGATTTGGAGAGTCACACATTCTATATATTGGGCTGAACAAAAAGTTTGTTTAGTTTTCTTCTGTATGATGCCTCTAGTAGTGCTTAGTTGTCTTTAACTTCATTCAAAACAATTGTTAGATTGTATTGTGACACCTGTCATTAACAGCATGCATTAAAAAAACATATATCAAAATTGGTGAATTTTTGTGCAGTCATTTTAATATTGAATATGGAAGAAAATATGCAACATTTTCCGGCATATTATGCTTTATTATTTCAAGGAAGGTAAAAACACAACTGAAACCCCCCAAAAAAAGAATTGTGCAGTGTATGGAGAAGGGGCTGTAACTGACGGAACCCGTCTAAAGTGGCTTGCGAAGTATCTTGGTACTACTAACATTGTGGCCCAATAATTCTTTGCTGTGGGGCTGTCTTATGCATTAGAAGATGTTAAACAGCACCATTGGCCTCCATCTACTAGAAGCCAATAGCAGGATACCCCACATACTAAAAATATCCAATAGCCTAATTGGTATAAATGAAAAATGTGTCTTTTATTTTGCAGAAAAATGTAAACAGGCCTTTTTGCCAACCCAACATTTTAAAAGGCAGGACAAGCTTAACCATTCTGTGCTTCAGGTTTTCCTCATTTGTAAAATGTTGGGTTTCCTCATTTTACAAATGAGGAAAACAGCACTCACACCTCAACAGATTGTTCTGAATACTCACAATGAGAATATATGTGAAGTACTTAATACTGTGTCTGCAACAGAGCGTACACGCCATAACTGTTAGCTATTATAATTACTGTAATGAGTCCACTTTAACAACACACTCTGCAGCTCCATTTGGGAAGCTGCATCCAAATGGGAATTGCCCCACTTCCATGTTCAGACTTGAAATAAGCATTAAAACACTGGGAAGGATAGGCTGTGTATCATAAAAAGGGTCAATGAGTTGCATGTGCAACAGACTTTTATTATCTCCTATATCTACCATTTAACTCTTCCAAAAAACTATTTGAGAAAAAGGTACAGGAAATAAATCCCCTCCTACCAGAAGAGATGCTGTAAGTTCACCAACTTATCATATGTAACTGGAAAAGATCAGTGGTAAAAATATTAAGTTGGACAGAAAGCTGAGAAAAAAAGGTATAAAATATGGACAGTAGGCAAACCAGAACCTTTCTGGAGAAGGAGGACATATGATCAACCACAGGCATTAAAAGAAAAGTAGCCCATATCCTAATATTAAACAACGGTACATGAAAGAGCTCTGTTCAAAAGTGAGACTATGTATACTGTGCCTACACCAACGTGTTATCATCCTGATTTAATGGCCTCATACCCAGATGCTGATGATGATGAACTGTTATGATTTTTTTAATGGAATCTTAATGCTAGTGAGAAATGTTAATGACAAGCTACATTTTAACCTGTTAGCCACAATTAGCCATGGAAGTAATAGCCTTCTTTCTGGTGTTGGTAACGGATATATATTTAAAGTTTAAGGGGGTGGGGTGGGAGAGTGGGGGTAGCTTAACTTTTGCTGTGCAAAGATACCAAGACTAAAAATAAGAAGCCCATAAAAATATAAATAGTGTTCTTTAAGTTGCTTAGATTCAAACTGAATACTTATTTTTTTTAAATTACAACATTCTAAATTAAAATTTACATATGTATAAAGTGAATTAAGCCATATCCTTACGGTTTATTTTATAATAAATTTAATTTTTTTCAAAGTCAGTGGGTAACTATTATCACAGTCATCAATTTATAAGAAGCTTAAGCTGAAAGATACTCCCTCCTAAAAGCCCTTTGAATGTAATTAGTACACATTTGGATTTGGAAAAAAATTAAACAACCACCACCACCAAATCCAACTCATCAAAAAACCCAAACTTATAAAAGTGAAACAAGAGGACAAAAAGTTCATTTGATGACAACATCTGGTATACTTCTGTCCTCCCTCTTCTAATATATTTGGTATAAAACCTAATTTCTCTCCAAACAGACCTGTAAGACACACAAATGCACTTCAGGGCTGGAAGTGCCACTCTACCTGCAGCTCCTTGGGGAGTTTCGTCCGTCCTTGCAGCTGAAGAATTCACCGTCTCCTGGTTGCTCTCCGGGTCAGCCATTTTCTCCTGTCGACGAGCTTCAGCTGCTCCTCGTTTGCCCAGGCCAGAGCCTCGCCGACTACAACAGAAAAATGCCATCATTGGCAGCACTGCCAGTGACCAGGAGCAATGAACACACAGGACAAAGCTCCAATGCATGGAGCACAAAGCCAGTTTCTTCTTCTAACATACAAATTGTTGCAGAAGATCACTATGGGTAACAACCAAGACTCTGTATATTTAAATTTTTTCCAAGTTATATCTCCTTTACAATACAAGCTTTTGTGTTCCTATCAGCTGTTATCATCCTTACAGAAAGATGTAATTTTTAAACACTTCCAACTAAATGAGAAAGTGACTCCTTCTACAGAGACAAATCAATTCATTTACAATAGGAAGTACTTCCAGGGTAAACAGTGGATCAATATACAAACTTTCAGATTGATATCAGACAAAGGAGGGGAGGGGAGTGTAGAGAAGATGCAGAACATTCCCATCACCTAAGTTTCAGATTCCATAAATCAAAAAATAAACTATCCTAATAATGGACAACAGCTGTATCCTTTAAAATAAAGAATTAAAGATTTAATATTTATAATAAGCACAGATGGAATCTGGGAAGACACTTGATTAGGATTAAGGCACAGTATAAGATATTGAAAAAACAATAATCAGTCATTTTCCATTAAGCAAATAATATTTTCTTAATGACGACTTTTTTCTATTTTGACAGAATATGAAGTAAAAACAATAGACTTTTCTAAATTATTACAGGTTGATATGGTTTAAATAGCAGTTCCCCAAATACCTTAGGAAATGCAGAAACCTACTACTCCCCAGTAAAGAACAAGAAAGAGGCAGACATGTAAATGAGGCTCTGAATTACCAAAGAATATTAGAAGAGTTTATTCTTCCAATTAGTAAAAACACCCACCCTGCACAGGAACTTATTTATTTAATCTTTCTTTCATAGTTAAACAGCTCATTCCAAACACAATTTGCCAAGCTACAAATTAGTGGGATTCAAATTAATTCATTTATTTAAAATTTAATTTGCACCAAGCACATGATACACACTGCTAAACACTTTGGTTGCTGCCCTCAAGGAGTGTTACTCTAAACAGAGAAAAGACACAGATATAGTAAACTATAAAATCAATTGGTTGAGGAATCTCAACTAATTCCAAAAAGTTTAAAAGGAAGAACACTCCAGGAAGGTGGCTAGATAGTTCCTGCACAGCATGACTGTGCACAAGTGTAAGTAATTACACATGCACTAAAAAAGCAATCATAGTGTAGCTCAGTGGATTGAGCATGGGCCTGCAAACCAGAGTTGCTGGTTTGATTCCCAGTCAGGGCACATGCCTGGGTTTGCAGGCCAGGTACCCAGCAGGGGGCATGTGAGAGGCAACCACACATTGATGCCTCTCTCCCTCTTTCCCCTTCCCTTCCCCTGTATCTAAAAATAAATAAATAAAATCTAAAGGAAAAAAAAGTGACCACAGGCAGAAGACTGCAGAAAAAGACAAGACACTAGATTACTGATTTCACATACAGCTTAAAATTAATTTTTAACCACAGTAAATTCAGTATATGTCTATGATTATAAGCCGTGGATAAACTGGTTTCAAAATTTGGCCCAAAGTTGGACAAAAGCTCTAAAGAACTAAGAATTTTCTCACAGGTACTCATAAAAAGTACAGGCACACTTCAGAGATACTGTGGGTTCTATTCCAGACTACCGCAAAAAAAGGATTATTGCGATAAATCAAGTCCCACGAATTTTTGGTTTCCCAGTACATATAAAAGTTATGCTTATACTATACTGCTGACTATTAAGTGTGCAGTAGCATTATGTCTAACAAATCAATGTATATAATCTTAATTTAAAAAGTTTATTGTGAACAGGAAGAGATGAGTGATCTTAGACATCACCTGGAGCAGGTTAAATGCTGGAGGAGGTTAACAGGAAGCGTTTACAGGGACTTGCAGTCAAGATGTAGGCGTAGATAAACATGCTTCACATCTTCACGCAACCACAGAAAGAATTACAACTAGACCTCAAAACAAATAACACTGAGAACCATCAGAAAATCGAGCTGTATGGAAATCCAACAACCAAGATTTAAATTAGTAAACTAGTAAATTAGTAAAGGATTTAAATCAGCCACATTCATCCAGACAGATGCCTTTTCTACAAAAGAAAGGCCATGCTACAAGAACAGAGAGTCAAAGCAGCTCTACCTAATACACAGAAACAAACACAGGGAGGCTGCCAAACTGAGGAGACAAAGAAATATGGCCCAAATGAAAGAACAGAACAAAACCCCAGCAAAAGAACTAGATGAAACAGAAATAACCTATCAGATACCGAGGGCAAAAGGTTGGTGATCAGGATGCTCAAAAAACTCACGGAGTACAGCAACAAAATAAAAAAGACCCAGGAAGCAATGAAGGTTACACTAAGTGAAATAAAGAAAAATCTACAGGTATTCAACAGTGGAGAGAATGAAGCTGGGGTCTAGATCAACGATTTGGAACATAAGGAAAAAAAGCATCCAACCTAAACAGCAAGAAGAAAAAAGACTTCAAAAAATGAGGATAGTATATGGAGTCTCTGGTATATCTCCAAACATACCAACATCTGAATCATAGGGGTGCCAGAAGGAGAAGAGGAACACCAAGAAACTGAAAACTTATTTGAAAAAATAATGAAATAAAACTTCCCTAATTTGGTGAAGGAAACAGACATACAAGTCCAGGAAGCACAGAGAGTCCCAAACAAGCTGGACCCAAAGGGGACCATATCAAGACACATCATAATTAAAATGCCAGAAGTTAAAGATAAAGAGAAAATATTAAAAGTAGCCAGAGAAAAACAGAGTTACCTAACAAAGGAGTTCCCATAAGACTGTCAGTTGATTTCTCAAAAGAGACTTTGCAGGTTAGAAGGGACTGGCAAGAAGTATTCAAAGTGATGAAAAGCAAGGACCTACAATCTTACTCTATCCAGCAAAGCTATCATTTAGATGGAAGGGCAGATAAAGTGCTTCCCAGACAAGGTACAGCTAAAGGAGTTCTGCATCACCAAGCCATTAGTCAATGAAATGTTAAAGGGGACTTATTTAAGAAAAAGATCAAAACTATGAACATTAAAATGGCAACAAATTCACAACTATCAACAATTGAATCTAAAACAAACTAAGCAAACAACTAGAAGAAGAACAGAACACAGAAATAGAGATCATCTGGAGGGTTATCAGGTGGGAAGAAGAAGATGGAGAATGGGGAAAAGGTGCAGGGATTAAGAAGCATAATTGGTAGGTATAAAATAGGGGAATGTCAAGAATAGTATAGGACATGGAGGAGCCAAAGAACTTATATGCACAACCCATGGACATGAACTAAGGGGGGAGGGGGATTGCTGGAGGGAATGGGGATCCTGGGCAGATGGGGGCAAAGAGGAGATAACTAAGACAACTGTAATACCATAATCAATAAAATATACTTTAAAAAATACTTGATTGCTGGTTTTTGGCACATTTAGTAGAAAGAACAAACTACATGTAAATGAAAGAAAAGTCCTGTGAGGCTGTGAATAGTTATCAGCACAACAGGACAACTGACGATCAAGGCTGAAAATATGGGAATGAAATTGCAAGAAAAAAGATTTTAACATTAACCTAAGATTCCCATTCAGTTAATAAAAGTATGTGAAAGGAGTAAACAAGACACTATTACATTAAAGGTAGCTGGTTTTCTGAAAACGAGCTCCAAAACAGCAACTGGGAGAAATGGGAATTAGAGATCTGAAATAATACGAACAAAACCTAAATTTTTCCTTGAGGAGTAAGTGTTGTAATGTAAAATGAAGATTAAGAACATCTCTCCCACTCATCCATTAAACTCAGTAACTGGTACCAACGTGCTTAGAAACTAATTAGGCAACAGACATTAAAACAGGCATCCCTTTTGATCCATTCATCACACTACCTTTAAAAAACCCAAATCTGCTTAAAGATGCTCTTTAGAGATTTATTTAGTAAATGGAACTCCAAAAACAATCAAATGTCCAAGTATTTGGCAGCAACTCTAAAAATAATGTAGCAACAATGAAAAAGGTGTAAGGATAAAAAAGTGTTACAAAAAACTTGTATAATCAAAACTTAGCAAAAACATGTAAATAAATATTGGGGAATAATTCATGAAAATAATAATAGTTATGTTAAAATAAATTTGTGCCCTGGCTGCTGTGGCTCAGTGAACTGAGTGGCAGCCTATGAACCCAAAGGTCCCCAGCTCAATTCCCAGTCAGGGCACATGCCTGGGTTGCAGGCCAGGTCTCTGGTAGGGAGCATGCCAGATGCAACAACTCTCCTATAGTGCTGTTTTTCTCCCTTCCTTTCCCTGTCTCTAAAAATAAATAAAATCTTTTAAAAAATAATAAATTGATTTCCCTATTCAATAGTCAAGTTACAAAATTGTTTAAACTTACAAAGTTAATGATTTTGATGGAAGCTTAACACAGATATCAACTAATCATAAACTGGAAAAAACCTGAGTATTACCTGGCACTAGCACAGGAGCCCGTGGTCTTTTGGCGTGTGCTCCGCCTCAAACTGGGGAGCTCAGCAGGTGGGGATTCACTGCGCTTCTTGGTAGATTTTCTTAAACCTGTATGTAGGAAATGCAAAAGTAAAATATTAGCAAGAGAAGTTATCTTAAAAATTAAGAAATTCTTCAGTCATCATCCTGGTCCAAAGCGCACAGAATCTTCCCAAGGCCTCTTTAGCGGCCTGCTGGATTTACTTTCAGAGTTTGCCTTTACTTAGCCTAGTCATACTAGAGAAGTTATTGTGGTATGTGGCATTCGCATTCAGGATACAGCTTTTCATTCTGGCCTAGCCTTGACCATTAAAGACAGTCCCTCTTCTCTCAAACCATCCCCTTTAGAAGTTCCTACTACATCTACACTCTTTCAATACTTTTCTCCACTAACTAAAGCCTACAGATTTTTTTTTTTTGGCATGTACTATGTATTGGAGAACTTTATTAAATACCATTTACCACTTTATTGCATTATCTTTACACTGTCCCATTTCATCTAGTTTATATATGGTTCATCAATAAGACTGTGAGAACAAAAGGCTTTCTTTTCTTTACACCGCCCCATCAGCAAGGAATACATAAACTTAAGGTTATTAAAATGTTCAGTTTATAACCCTGGCTGGTGTAGCTCAGTGGATTGAGCGCAGGCTGCGAACCAAAGGGTCGCTGGTTCAACTCCCAGTCAGGGCACATGCCTGGGTTGCAGACCAGGTCCCCAGGGGGGCCACGTGAGATGCAACCACACATTGATGTTTCTCCCCATCTCTTTCTCCCTCCATTCCCTTCTGTCTAAAAATAAATAAATAAAATCTTAAAAAAAAAAATGTCCAGTTTATAGAATATTGTATAATTAGGGGGGAAAGTCAATCAAGCACACTTGTCATTCTGGAAGTTAATGAATACTTTTATAGAGGTAACAAATTCTAAAAAAAGCATAACATTTAAGTGAAGTTTATTACTATTTTATGAACAATGGAGAAGTCATCAGAGCATCCATTACCCTCCCCCAACAATGTTATCTTATATGAGGATATACTGGGCAGTGTGCTGTATCTAAACAAAGACATCCAACACTTAATGGCGTGAAAAGTCGATGAGCATATTTCCATTAGAACTGTGGAATCATCTTTAATAGATGTTAAGTTTTCAGATTAATTATATACTAACAATTACCCTGATCCCAGGACGCTTTAATTTTGACCACTTCACTGATTTAAAGTAGAAAGAAATTCCTTACTCTTGATTTTGTTAAAAAATCACCAGGGAAGAGTCTAGGAAAGAGGTGGTAAAGAGAGTTCTAGGTCTTCTTGACCTTTTAGATTCTTAATTTAAAACTTCAGTTCATTATATATGGTACTTATACCATATATAATGGAAGTTGTTAAGTGAAAACCAAGTTATTGGAAGAATCTTTAATAACAAAACAAACTATAAAGACCAAATTTATATTCAGACAGGCAGTACCATTTAAAAATCTAAACCATACCTTTTAGTCCCCACCCCTAAAAATGGCTTTTGTGAAAGATGATTTACACTCCTCAAACTCCATAAAGATGAAAGAATAAAACTTTCAGTGTGTAAAGAAGATCGGCCCAAGGGTTTAAGGTTAAATTTTATTTTTAGGTTGATTTGCAATATAGAATATCACCAGAATTATCTGATGTGATCACAAATCTCTGCCTGATATCCTACACTATTTTATCTTTGTCCAGTAACCTTCACTGGACATGGCATTTGAACAGATTGTAATGGTAGCTTAAAACACTTAGGTATTTAGAATCACTATTTTTTAATGTTTAAAAAATTCAGAAATTACTAATATTTCAGAAAATACTAAATTATACCTATAGATGTGTAAGTTGTAGTAGATTACAAAATGTACACTTTAGAGACAAAAAAACATGAGTGCGTATCGCAGTTAATCACTGCCAAAACCAAAGTGCTTTCTTTTATAAAGCACCTTAAAATCCTTTGTATTACACTAACTTAGCTCATGTAATACACTAAAATGTCCTTACACATACCATGATACAGTAATGGACACCAGCACAAATTTTTACATTTATTCAGTGACATTCCAAATAAAATACTCAACTTAATGGACTGTGGGCTACTCCTCTATTGCTAATTTAAGGTTGACAGTATACTTTTTGGACAAACTTTTTGATATTTCACTACTCATGACCTATTTTATTTTAAACTTTGGTGTTTAACTTTCTTTTAAACAACTTAAAAATTTCAATATAATAAAAGGTACTTGTTTTAAGTGTATGGGTTCAATGAGTTTGACAAATGTATTCACCCATATAAAGACCACCAGAATCAAGACACAAAACATTTCCATTCCCCTAAAAAGTTCCTTCATGCCCCTTGTAGTTAAATCTCCCCTTCATATCAGGCCTTACCAACCAACGATTTGCTATTTTGTTGCTACTGCCTATTAAAAAATTTCATATGAATGAAATCAGTGTTTTGGAAATAAACTCATGCTGCTGTCCATGTTAGTCCATTCCATTTTATTGTGGAGAGGGTATGGTGTGGTATTTTTCTGTGTATGTGCACGAACTCTTTATCCATACTTGGTGTTAAACTTAAATAGAACTATGCCAAGTTTTAGAGAAATAAGGTGGAGAAGAACCAAACAACAGAGTGGAACAGAAAAATGCTTACAACTTATGTCCCAATCATACCACAATGAAAAATGACTGTTAGACTGACAGTAACACCATCTAGCCTGATAAACTAGGGGAGATAACCCCAAACATTTTATTGGCCCAAAGGCAATCCCATGGTAGAGGAGCTGCAACATATTATAATGAACGCTCTCTAGTGGAAGAGATGTATCACTATTTGTAACATTACCCGATTTAAAGTAGAAAGATAAGAAATTCCTTACTCTTGATTTTGCTAAAAACACCAGGAGAGAGTGTAGGAAAGAAGTGGTAGAGAGAGTGCCACCTCTTTCCCAGACAGACAAAACTTGCTCTTACACAGTCTGCTCCAAAGACCAGAACAGGAGAACCTCTCATATATCGTTAAGATTGGTAGAAACTTATCAGGATATCTAAACAAATCAAGTGAATTCATTCTTGGAAGAACTATGTAAATTCTGGGGAAAAGGAAAGTTGATGTTAAAGCAGTTTGGTAAATCAAGTGCTTCCTAGAAAGTGTGAATACTCTAACCTTCTTTTTTGGCCATCCAGCAAATTGATGATACTAGAATATACTATCTTCAAGTTTTAAATGGGCTATGGAGTTTTCCAAAAAATATTTTCAGGTATAAAGTTGATAATTCTTATTTTTCAGACACAAAAATATTAACTGACTTGCTTAAAGGTGTATAACTACTCAATTCCTAAGCTTATTCTAAAGAATAGTAAACTGTGTGTTCAATATATTTCTGGCAAAATGTTAAAATTTTCTTTACTGGTCCATTTAGAAACGTTTAAGCAATATATTTGTATAGCAAAAAAAAAAATTTTAAACTATATAAAAATACAGTATTTTTTGTAGAATTAAAACATGCTTTCTTTAGTCTACTGGTCAAATAAGGAGTATTTTAATAGAAGAGGAATCCTGTTAAGTATAAGCCTACAACCTACTGAAAACCAATTACGACATGTGTATGGGAACGAACGAACACACACACACACACACACACACACACACACACACACACACACACACACTCCCCCCCCTTTTCTCCAGGTACTGTAATGCAGAAAAACTGTATTATGTTTAAGATGCCACTCTGAAAAGGAACTAGAATATCACTGATCAGATTGATATATATATTCTTACCGAGAAAGGGGCCTTCGTGTAATGACGGGTGGTATAAATATAGACATATTTCTTTTATCAAAGTTCCTTGACCTTTTTATATTGGTATGTGAATACACAAGTCTATTCCTACAAATGTATTCCTATAATCTTTATTCCTTTGGACAAAGGTGAAACAGTTGGCGGTCTCCTCTTCTTCTCTTTAAAGTCCTAATTGATATTTTCTTCTACAATAAGTATGCCTTAACTCTTTTTTCTTTTTGAAGTACCTTATTTTGCCATGTATAATGCACACTTTTTTGCCCAAATTTTTGAGGGAAAATAAAGCTGCACATTATACATGGGTATAATGATTACATGCCATGGGTATAATAATCCCATGTATAATGCACACAAAAATGTGGGTGCACATTATTTAAGGGAGCACACTATGCATGGTGAAATACAGTATTCCTAACCCCAAATTGATGTGCTCAAAATCCAGGGCTTCATCTTTTTAAAAGAAACGATTCCTTTTGCTAAGTGTGACATTTGAAATGTAAAGTAACTAAACCTCTCACATATCCAACTATAAACTTGGATTTTTAAATATAAACATTTTAAAAATTTCAACATATTGTAGGCCTTACATATTTTACCTTCTGGACCCTTAAAAACAGTTAAGATCTTCTTGGGTACCTCCTGCTGCTTGTAATTGATCTTCTTTTACTTGAAATTTTAAAAGTATTTCTCATTATATTACAAAACTGTGAAATGATTCCAATTTTATCCTTTGCAGAAGAAATGTGCAGTAGTAACATGACCTAAGTGCTATCAAGAGTCACCAAAAGTGGAAAAAAATTCCATTCCTTGGAAAGGTAAGGTTTCCACTCTTGATTTTGTTACTTTAAAAGTAGCAATATACAACTGGGCCATACATATTCACCGTCATGCTTTTATTCTACTTTTAATTCTTCCATGTTCTGTTATAGGTATGCTAATCTTTGATATGGTATATACACATGTATCGGACCTATTACAAGGTCCTACAATGAAAATATAGTGCCCTCATGATAAAGTATTAGCAATGCAATAATTAAGTAAACTTTTCAATTTCCTAAAGATTCCTTTTGTCCCTCTCCCGTATAAGCAGTCGAAGCAAACAAGAATATCAATGTATTTGATAGTTGTTTGAAAAGCAAGCAGAAGTGGGGGGGGGGGCGGCGGAAATCAACCTAATACCTTTGGTTCAGTGAATAATGACATCATTCAAATACATTAATGTATTATTCTCCAACTTACACATTTACTCTAAAGTAACATTAAAAAATGACCAGGTAGACACCTGCTGCATTATGCCCTGCAACACTTTTTCTGAGTGCCCTGCCTCTTTTTTTTTTTTTTTCTTTCAATTCTCTGAGGAGATTCTCTCTTACCCTCTCCCCACATGATACTGATGAAACTGTCAGTCACAGTATACTCCTACTATGCATGATACTCAATCAGGCCAGACTATTTCAATCATCTCCAACCACAATTCTACAACCACCATCCCCTCTGCCCTCCACCAGTGATTCATTCATGGAAAGATAGGCATCTAACTCAAGGAGATATAAGGGACTTTCTTATGCCGTCTTCTTTGGGGGGAGGGGGGCAGAAATGAGGGGATCGTAAGTCACAAGGCTTGAGACAAATAGGGCTATCTTCATTTCAGCTCCTAGATCCAGCCAAGCCTGCATCTCTTGGCTTTACCAGTCATGTGAACTGATTTGCATTTAATTTTGACTGATTACCCATTACATAAACCCAAATCTTCTGACTGTAAGTCATTATTAAAACTTTTTCTCTAGAGTACGTGTCAACAAACTTTATACTATAGACCAAATCCAGCTGGTGGCCAATTTTTTTGTACAGTTCACAAACTAAAAATGGCTTTTACATTTTTAGTGAGTTATAATGAAAGAAGATGTGACAAAGACTGTATGAGGTCAGTAAAAACTATTATTTACTGTATGGCCCTCTACCAAAAATGCTTAATAACCTGGACTTTAAGGAGAAAAAGAGTAGTCTAAGCACTCACCTGAATTCTAAAAATCAGTCGAAAATTAAACAAAATTTCTCCAAACAAAATAAAATCCCTTTATGTTTTAGAAAGAAAAAACAAATACCTGAGCTAAACAATATCTTAGTGATAAAAGTTTCAGTACTGATTTTTCTAGAATATTAGGTATCTTAATTTTTATTTATTTTTGTCATATTCCCACAGATAATAAATGAAGTAGAAAAACCAATACAAGTAAGGTACACAAACCAATACCTTAAACAAGTGGAAATATCCAGAAAAATCACTACAATTCAATGACATATGCAGATGTCAAGGATGACTGTGACTGACCTTTCTCAATTTTTATAAATTAAAAAGTGCTAACAATTAATTATATTATCTATTTATTTACATGTCAAATCTATTTCAAAGGGTCTTCAGAAACCCTCCTTTTTTCTTCATAAAAGGAAGGAAAAGAACACCAAATAACATGACAATTAACACACATGAGGAGTTCAATTTACAATCATTTAATAGGGTCATTTGGCTACTGGAAAAATTGGACCTAATAAAGACAATCAATTAACAATAGGTATATTCTCAGTAACCAGCTCTTGATTCCTTCAGCCAGCATAGAATCATGAGAACGTGATATACCTTGGCACTGCTGTGTGTCTACCTCCAAGTTTATACATCTTTATTAATGGCTACTTTGCTAAAATAAATTCATAAAATGAAAAGTAACCTATCATATAAAAAGAGTTAATGGATGTGTATTTTAAAATTACTCAGTGGCAATAAAAGAGAAGGTTTGCAGATGACAGTGAGCTAAATCCCAAATTCATATTTCCTAGTCAGTGCACAGCAATTTCACACACTGAGTTGGCAATATGAATTTAAAACGTTAGAAATTTGCAGAGACATTCACCTAAGCATTGTTATTTTTGATAATGAGAAATTAGAAAAGAGATGAATCTCCCATAATAAGGAATGGTTAAATAAACATCAGTATGATAATAAAAACTGCAGGAACAGTGTTAGTTAATGAGAATGTGAATAAATTGGCATTTTTACACTGCTAGTGGGAACGTAAATTCATGTATTTCTAGGGGCAATTTAAAATAGACAAAAATATTTAAAACAAACCTGAGTGACCTAACAGGAAATGATGATATAAATTACAAAGCTATTATCAATTTAAAAATTTAGAATATAAATTCCCAATAGTAGGGAATGGGATAAATTAAGGTATATCCATATATAACCATTAAAACTGATAGAATTCATAGTTGTTTTTTTAAGGAAAAACATCTATTAATAAAGAGTTTAGACAGATAAAAAGCACTTTGATTTCTTCCTATCTAAAACATGGATACCATCTCATTCTGTCACCGTGAGGATGAAATTCAACATGTCTAGTGTGGGGCCTGGCTTGTAACAGATCCACTAAAACCAATGCCTACTGTCACAAAGAACAAGCTCCTACTTTTGAAATAGTAGGTGCCATGTACATAGAAAAGTGTCTGCCTTCTGGGTGAGGACAAAAGACTGAACACAAGCATTCACTTCTGACCTCTCAGAGAGCTCCACTAAAACAGCATTAAAAGAATGTGAAGCATAAATCTACCAGGATGGGAAGAATGGAAGAGACAATTGCCACAGCACAATTTTAGAAGATGAAAAACAGAAATTCCAGTGCCAACTGCTCTGGGAAGTCCGGAAAACTGAGATAAAACTACCAATCAGAACGACACTGAGAATCTCACAAAGGTTCAGGAATTGATGGTACCAGGTACCTCTCAACAGACTTTGTAGTTAAAACTGAGGGCTGGCTGAAAGGCTGGTCATGAAGCAGTCGGACCCTAGTCCCCCTCCCTCACTTGCACAGCTGTGTAACTGTCCTTTCTCCTGAGGGAGCAAAGCACTAGACTGTTATTCTTTAGAAAGTACAAGATAAATTCTCAAAGTATGCAGATGAAATAGGTACAGCATACCACCAATGAGGGAGGGGGAGAAGTGTAAACAACACAATAAATGACACCTGGCCCCTCTCCGCGGTCTCCTCTCTGACTCAGCCCCCACAGCGCAAGCGGTTAGGCCTTGATCTCTAGGCGGGAGCCTGAAAGAACCTACCCTGTGGAAAGAAAAAAAACCTAAAAACAACGACAGAGATTTTTGTAATGAATAGCCCAACCAGTTCAGTAGATAATGTGTCTCAGTCAAATGTCATCTGCATGCTCAGAGCCTACAAATTAGATTTTTGGTGCCCCTACACTGAGTCTGAGGAAACAACCAGAAACTACCAGGGTCTGAGAAAAATTCTTAGTATGAAGGCCAAAAACAAAACAAACCTAACTGATCCCAAACGCACACACACAGCGCCTACACAGGACTGTATAACAAAGAAAAACTCTCATAATGTCCTCAAAAAAAGAAATGTATCCATAACAAGAAAGGAAATGAGAACAAATTAACCTCTTGAAAATAAAAACAAAGCAAACATGAAGATACCTACCAGGAAGCAGAACAAAGGAAAACAATAACAAAAAGTTAAGACCAGAACTTTCCAAGAGAATGATCATCAAAAATTATAATAGACTATTGTAGTTTTAAGGCTGAAAGTCCTGAGTCTTGGGGAATGTCCCAAGACCCAAGGGAAACCACGACTCCTGGTCACCCTTTAACAAGGAATGAAAACAACAAACCCACAGCTATGACAAAATTGTGACATTTCTAAATAATGGAGGCAAAGATATCCAAGCATCCAGAAAAACGAGTTACATATACAAACATATCAGAAATCAAAATGTCTGTAGTTATCGAAAGCTAAACGCTAATGTAATTCTTCCAAGTTCTGAATAAAAATTATTTATCACCCAGAACTCTATATTCAATTGGTCAAACAAGTATCAAGGTTATTTATGTTCAGACATTTAAAAATCTGAAAATAGTCAAAAGCTTTTTAAATTCTCAAAAGCACTTCTTTTTAGAAAGCAAGTGGAAGATAATGTTCCATCAAAGAAAAATGATGTGGATTCTGTAAACAGGAAAGACTGGAGAAACCAGGCATAAATGAGCAGACATCCAGAGGCCTCTTTTTCTCAGGAAACTGAAACAAATGTATGTAGACAGCTTGAGAAAAGATTTAGACAGTTAGCAGCAGAGTCTGGAGTTGAGTACTAAGTTCACAAAAAAGGACAACGACAACAAAAAAATAATTATTAATTTCAGGGAAAACAATGTGTATGAAAGAAAAGTTTCTATGTGGCTCTGTAAATAGCATTTAGGTAACCATTCTAATACAGAGCACCAATTATAACTGGGAAAATAAGAAGTTTGTATAGTATGCATTTGGTGGGCAAAGAGGTGGTGTAAATCTTCTATAAAAAACATGTAATAGTGCTCAGCAAGAGTGCAATAATCAACAACTATACACCTAAGTACATAATTTAAAGCCACTACAATAAGTACCAAAATAATCAGCTATAGGGAAGGGCAATGTGGTAGGAAGGCTGCTTTTTTAAAAATAAATTTTATGTAACACTTCAAACTGCATTTAAGCACTGATAAATATAAAGAAAAAAAAACTTATCAGGATACACACACGGAGAAAGGTAGTCCTCAGTGATCAAATTGGGTGATTTTGCATTTTTCTTCTTTGTACATTTTCGTATTGTCTGGATTATTCTTTTTTTAAATAACATTTTATAATCAAAATTGTGAAAAACATTACAGAATACAGAAACTCAGTTTTCACTAACTTACATGTAAGTTTAGTAAAATGTACTTTGTCTAAATTCTTATTTTAACCTGGCATACATATTAACCGTTTAAAAAAATTGGCAACCTATTTTTTAAATTTTAATATGTATTTTAGGAGTTGTTGGTAATTTTTCAAAGCAGTTGCAATGATGTTAACAGCTGCCTTATAATACAGAAAACTTTTAATACCCAACCCTGTCCCTTTAAGCTCCTCACCCAACACCTCAGGACACTAAAAAATAATTCAACTTTGTAAACTCAGTAGAGGTAACCCCACAAGCCAGCCCCAACTAACTAGGGAAACCAAGAGTTTAACCTTTAAATTCTTTTCTCTTCCTCAACTCATTTTTATTTCCTACCCACCCCCCCCCGCTCCATGCTAGAGGTACAAAGCACCATGTCTGACTGACAGAAAAGAGTCCTAACCCAAGCAGAAATTACCTTCCCAGATTTTGGCACCTGCCTGGTTCTTGTCGAGTTCTAATAATGGCCTCAGGCTGCAGGCAAGTCACCAGAAGAGTTTAAAACACAAGCTGGAAAAAAGGTGGTAACTACTGCTGACTAGGTTATTAATAATGTGCACACGATATCCACTTTAAATAATGAAGAGAAAATTGAATCTACAAATAGACATATCAGATTGGAAATATAATACCTTTAAATTTTTCTGTAAAAAAACTACATAATTACCCAAATTATGATCACAAACTGTTTCTTATACTTCTGTGCCATCCATCACCTTCTACTTTCAGACATACACACTTTGAAAGTCAAATTATTTCAAAACCAGCTTTATTTAAAAAGAAAATAGATTACCAGAACACATTTTGAAGCCAGGTAAATTAAGAAAATATTTTTTAAATATTATATGTAAAACATTATAAACCATTTCTAAAAATCATTTGTCTCATTACACTGCCCCATTGGTTTTACATTTATGTTATATAAATTTTTAAGAATGTTTGGTCAGGTTAAAACAACACATATCAAGAATAATTTCCTAATGCATATAAAAAACTGTCATACAACACTATCCTGTCTGGGCTATTACTTCAAGACTACTACCAATTAATATAGGATGACCTTTGTTCCTAAATTATTCTAATCAGCTGCAGCTGGCAAGAACAGACTTCAGGAAGCCTATCACAAAAGTTGCTGTTTCACTAGTTCTCCCACCAGTCCTAGCTCCTCTAGCCTATTAATGTTGCTGAAACAGCACATGGGGAAGGGTCTTTCTACTTAAGTGTCCTGACTAAATGTATCATTTCCCAAAGTGTGTTCCACAGACCACCGCTATCTTCCAAGGTAATATAGGTGATCAACTTTATAAAATACTGAGTTAATCACAAGTTGCTATAAGATTTCCTACAGCTTTCCTATGCTAATGCATAATCTGAATCTCTGTGAATGGTTATTTAATCATGGAGAAATGGGTTTTACAAAGCATCTTTTAAGTAATTTATTCCTATAATTTGGAAAAAATCTACTTTACCATGAAGCTTTACTAACCAATCATATCTTAGAATGAGCCTTTACGTGGGGAAACACTCGTACTCTAATTAATAGGTTCACGTATTCTTAAAAGTTGAAGAAAACAATCTATCCAATTTGGATTGCTTTCTGTATCACTAAGTATAAGTCTGCTCCACTTTTTAGATAATTTACAGATTTTGTTTTCCTGAGATATACTAATCAGAAAACTGTCTCTCAACTTCTAACCACTGAATCTAAATTCTGATTCCTGGGTCAATATTTAAAAAAAAAAAAAATCGTGACACAAAAGCCCTTCAAATACTATATAGCAACAACTCTGAATACACCATTATGTTTATAAGGTGCTTTAATTTTATAAATCTGTTTCTGCACATTCTTTTATATACACTTCACAAGAATAAATATTACCATTTTGAAATAAGATTAGGGATTAAGCTGCCAATGATTTGCCTAACCTCACAAAACTATGAGATAATAGAACTTCAAATCAGGATCTTCCAAATGTAAGGATAGAGACATTTTTAAACTGATTAAACGGCTAGCATTTAAAAATCCTTCATTTTCACAACACTGCTCTGAATGTTTTCTCTTAAGATACTGAAATTCAGCTGTGCACCCTAAATTTAGTGATGCAATTTATGTACTAAGCACTATGCTAGGTCTCCTCACGTATTTATTCCTCAAATAGCTATTGTGCCAATTTTACAATGAAAAGGTTACAAACTTTCCCATAGTCAGCAGGTGATAAAATGGTAGAACTAGGGTTTCATTTCAGGATTTTTAGCTCTATATTAAGAGATCTCTCTCCCCAAAATACCATTACTTGAAACCTAGAGATTTATTCCCCTAAGATACCTCACTTTGCCCCTATATTCTTAAATTACCAAGTATTGCCAATTCTCTTGCACTACTACTTCTTTACATAAACTTCCCTGAAGTGATACATTTATTTAATCATGCCTAAAATTCACCTGACCCACCTGACTCCAGGAAACCTTCCTAGATTTAGCTCATCCAATCTACTCAATCCTCTGAGTCCTATTCAGATGATTTGGGTTTAATTCTTGGTTCTATCACTTCTTAGGTCTGTGGCCTTGGATAGGTAACTTGACCAATGACTCTGGCTTTCCTTACCTGTTAGATAGGAATAATAGTAACTGCCATATAGGGTTGATGAGGAGTAAATGAGATGACTCGTACAGTATTTACCAGTTGTCAGGCACTTGTAAGCATACTGAGTACTTCCTATCATTTGTTTAGAAATGTTGTTCACGTATTTGAAAACAAGTGAATATGTACTGAAGGAGATAATATAAATCCTTGGTTCATGCAGTATTCATCTCTAAAGATGAAATCAATACGAGGAAAGACAAATCAGATAAAATCTTTTCTCCTCTAGGAACTTAACGTATCTTAATGATCCAAAGATGTCGCAACAGTAAAATACAGAAAATTAACACGGGTACAGCAAAGTGACACAGCAAAAAAAGTTAACAGCTTCAAAGTCACACATTCTTCCACCATCAAGTCTAACACTGCCACTTGCAAGATGTAACTTGGGCATAAATTTTATAATAACTATCACCAAGCACTATTTTTTAAAATTAATCATGACTGCATATAAAATACCTGGCACTTACTAGATGCTAAACAAATACTGGTTCCCTTCTCTTGTTTCAACTACTTATGCTATAATTAGAGCTTAGAACTAGGATGGTGGCAGTGAAAATGTAAAAGCTTTATTAGTGACCACAGAACACACAGATTTTCAAACTACTAAGTCAGTTTGTGACCATGTGTACAGTGACTTTAACACACTATCTAGACTGGTCTTATCAATGGCACAGCATCAAAACTCTTCGGTGTTCCTAATTGAGAGTACAACCAAGGAAATCCCACTGATTGGCCACTGGTAAGTGTGAGCTTCCTTTAAAAAATTATGTTAAAAGCCCTGGCTGGTGTAGCTCAGTGGATTGAGCACAGACCTGTGAACCAAAGGGTCACTCATTCAATTCCCAGTCAGGGCGCATACAGGGTTGAGGGCCAGGTCCCCAGCAGGGGGCACTCGAGAGGCAACCAGACACTGGTGTTTCTCTCCCCCTCTCTCTCCTTCCCTTCTCTCTAAAAATATATCAGTAAAATCTTTTTAAAAATTAAAATAAAAAATCATGTTAAAGGAGAGTTCTTTCTAACAAAAGAAAGCTGGTCTCTGAGAAGAGTGAGGACATGACACTCAAGAATAATCTGCTCTCTCACCTGGGCCTGGACCCTTCTAGAAATAACGAGTTGAAAAGGATGAGTTCTTCAAGTAAGGCAGACTAGAAGGCAGAAAGGTGAGAAGTGAATCCTATGAAATATGCTGCAAACTCAACCTGGCCCACTGACTACGGAGATCGTAGAGCTACTACAATGATGACAGACATTAAACGACACAGACGCACACACACATGTGCAAACACAGATGCGCACATGCGTCTACTTCATTTTAAAGCAGGAGGGGAAGAGGCATAAAACCAAAGACAGAGAACTCTAACTGTCAAACAGAAAAACCTCGACAGGCCCCATGGACAGTTGCTCTCCCTTTCTGACCCAGTCTTATCACTTCTTCACTTCAAGATACCAATCCTGATCTTAATCCAATGGCTGTACCTTCAAATTCAAAAGGCTTTAAACAGCTGCACTACAGATTTAAATTACCAAATAGAACAAAATTCTACAATGAGAGTAAAAGATGTTACCTTCGCCAACAGCCCTATGAAACTAAGTTTTATATAGTGTGAAAGTTAGCTAACTTTGTGAATCCACTGAAAGTAGGTACAGATTGTAGGGTTAAACTAAACAGAGCTAACATTTCACACTAATTCAACACTAGGCTAGGCTAATTCAATGTTAGCTAAACCTTGAGAAGAGTACTATTAAAAACTATATAAAATCTCCTAATACCCAAGAAAAAGTTCTAACCCTATCAAAATGTGGACCTGAAATGTTTTATGAGGGCTCAAAAGGAGAAAAGATGGTCAAAATCCAACTTCTGAGTAAATATTATAAAAGTTCAATGCTTAAAAATTGTAGATAAGCAGTGTTATTCTCTGTATTTGTTCTTTTCAGATTTATCAAAATAGTAAAAAGAAAAAAAAAAACACTTTACCATTATAGCAACTGCATAAAAAGGTTCATCAACATGTCTAATGAATGAACATCGGCTTCCTAAAGAAGACTTTTGGGAAAAAAGAGAGGAAAACTGGGTATGTCAAGATCCCTTTCTCCCATGCAGTTTGATCTTTACTGAAATATTACTCTCAAATATTAGCTCTTTCTACTCCGCTATAAGCTTCAAGAGAGCAATACTCTTTCCCACTTACCTAGGACCCAGAGCCTCAGTGCACTAGCATAAGTAGTATATTTATCTTTGTATTAAACTCCTTAAAGGGCATAAAATATTATAACACATGTGAAAAGGTTTAATTAAATGAGAGTAAATTTATTCTAATAACTCAGTATTTCCATACATCAAGAATACATAATAACAAAACAAGAACAGCAACAAAACCCTACATTTGATCTCTAATCCTGGTCAAGAGCAGGACATAATTAGAATACTTTTGTATTTGGTTATAGAAGAAAATCCAACTTGATGTCCCACCCTGATTATTAAGAAATAAGTAGCAGATGCTGCAAAGATAAAGAAAGATACAGACACTAAAACATGATGGTTTATTACTAAGAAGTCAGCATTCCTTATTTGTCTCCATAAAACTAAATGTGGTATTAATTATTATATACTGTTATATAGATAAATGTTCAGTAATCAATATTCTAAAACTGCTTCAGATTTCAAAAAAAAAAAAAAAAAAAAAGAAAACCCCTGACATCTTAAAAGCATGATCACTTTGACGAATAAAGAGAAGTTTTCTTAATTAAAAAAAGATCTTTCTGTGAACTTACTTGCTAATTTGGCCTGTAATCCAGAAGGTCCAGGTTTTGATGTCTCTGACTTAGAAGACCCTGGAAGAGACAGTTTTGTTTTAGGAAGGCTAACTTTAGGGCTGAAACGAGCAGCCCAATCAAATTTTGAAGAGCCACCAGTTTTACTCTGTTCCTTTTCCCTGCTACTTCTTCTGGGACTGGGACTGGATGCTGAACGGGAGCGCCTGGCCTTGCTCTGGTCCTTTCCTTGTTTGACCCTGGCACCTGGTGGCACAGTGGAGGAGGCCGAGGCTACAGCAGAAGACGAGGAGGAAGTAGAGGCAGCAGCAGAAGAATCAGTGATGGTGCTACACCCAGCTTTGGCTGAGGCGGCCGATTTTGAAGCCAGCTTGGTAGGTTTTGCAGATCTCTCTTCGGCACCAGTTGACTCAGACACAGAACCACTCTTTATACAAGAACTGTCTGTCCTCTTTCTTTTCTGACTCCGTGAACTACCAGTAGCCCCACTCTTTCTGGTATGAGCCTTGCTTGTTGATGGCGATTGTGCAGATTTCAGTTGTTGCTCCTGGTCTAAATGTCTCTTCTTTGACTTACTATGTGGCTTATTTGTTTCTGAGGGAGGTTCAGTATGCTGAAGTGCTTTTGGTTTTTTTGCAGAGCTAGGAGAATTGGTCCTGTTGTAGTCTGGACTAGCACTGCGTTTCACTCCTCGAGAATTGTCTTTCTTAGGCACCTGCCCCGTTTTTTGCCTTTCTGAAGTATTGGCTCTCTCTGGATCCTCTGGTTGTGGAACTATGACAGCAGATGATGAACTGCAGCTTCTAAGAGGTTAGATAAGAATAGTGTTAATATCAGCCTGCCACCATTAAACCTGTTATGTAATATTAACTTCTCAAATCTTGGGATGCTTTAAAAAAACAGTACAAAAGTTTTCCTGGTAAGTCCAATAATAAACATAGTTTTTCGAATGGTTTGAAACTGGGAAAAAAATTTAAAAAACGAGTCTGACTTTGAATGGTAAAAATATTAAAAGATCGGGTTAATTCTTTAGCTCAAAGATCAGGCTTATTCTTTAACCCAAAGGTTACTGACACTAACACTCCTAATCACAAAATAAGAACTAAGATTACAAGAAAAAGAATGCTTTTTCAGAACCAGTTGAAACTAGAAATGGCGACACTCTATTTACAAACACAATTTCAAGCTTAAAATAAACAATAAATTATATATTTTCAAAGTGAAGGTCAGAAAATTTTGTATTTCAGTATCATTAAATCTTTAGTTACATTCCTTTCCAAAGACTCCTATCAATCAGATCTTAACAAATCATTGACTTATGGCTCTGACAACTAGAAACTAAGGAAAATGGCAAAATGGTATTTCAGAAGCCTGTAATGATTTATTAAGAAAAGGGGAACCACATAACTATCTAATCAGGAAAAGAAATGCATTGTCTAGGATACATTCCATCAACATCACTGCAAAGTTGAACTATTACTGCAAAAGTTCCACTCAGAATAAACATGTATCATAACATTTTGGGATACTGGTAAGTTTTAATATTATGCAGATTAATATGCAAATAATTTTGCCTTGAACAATGTATAAGCAATGTGAAGATTTACCTTTTAGAAAGGTGTCCCCTTGACAGTTCAGTAGTATTAGACTGCACTTTGGGTGCCTTAGAATTAGATTTTCTACTCTCAGGAGGGGTATATCCCTTATGTTTTGCCTGCCCTAAATGTGACCTGTCAGCAGAAAATCAAAACAAAAATCTATCAGGAAAATGAGATGCAAATACAATACTGAAAGTGAAATATTTTCTTTTTTAAAAAGCCTCCCAATTCATTATTGACCCTACCCTTTTCCCCAAATACTTCTATTATTACATTATTATTCTATTAAATAATCTGGCAAAATAAAGTGCCTCTCAGAACAACTCCCTGAATACCCAAGTGTTAAGATGTTTTATTAGCAGCTGTCACAACTGCAGAGCAGTATTATAGCTGCTTAAGTAATAATAAATTTTTGAGCAATTTTACCACAGACATTCAAATAAGATTAATTTTTGCAAAAAAAAAATGAATTTTAGATCTAAATAAACACTACTTTTAATACACAATGTGACTATAATACTTAAAAAGTTTATAGAAATGGAAACTTGTGATCCCTACAATGACACTGGTGTCCGATTTGTACATAATAATTCAGGTTAGAACAGTAAATGCAGAAACAGGTGAAATCAATTCTCAAGCTGATTTTACACAGAAAATCATTAGAAGCACTAAAGAGTTACATAAAATCAAAAGTGATGGTTACTAAGAATTTAAAGCACTAATCAATAGAAAGTACACTCAAAACCAAGTCCTAGAAAGAAATAAAAATTTACAACAAAATATTCCAAACACATTCAAAAGATTTCATCAACACATGGTAGGTTATACAGGATGGGGCAAAAGTAGGTTTACAGTTGTGAGTACACGAAACAGTTTATTCTTATTTATTAATTAGTGTCTTATTTTTCTATAGAAACAACTATAAACCTACTTTTGCCCCACCTTGCATTTATAACAAATCTAATCTTTGTGTTAGCACTGTGCTAAGAGCAAGTTTAAGGGACATAAAGAAAGTGTTTTCAAGTGGTTGGATTTTTTGACCTGTGGCAATAGTTATATGAGATTTATAAAAGCAAAGGAAGTATGCATTAATATATACTCAGAAAAGCTGGTGTTACAGAGATGAGATATTAATGTAACTGGTACAATTTATATAATTCACAGCCAACACCCATATAAATCATGTAAATAACATAAAGAGCATATTCTAATAAGAATAAAAGTTTCATTAGTACCAAAGCTGTTTACCTTGTTAAAAACCTTTTTTAAAGGCAGGCTTTCATTCTGAACAGATCTCAAAGGAACTTAGATTTAAGTCACTGACAACCTCACACAAAAATTCTAATTGAGTCTGTAAGGATGCAATACAGTTCTTAACATATCATAAAAGTTCCACTATTTCATCAAAAACATTTAGATCTAAGGTTTCTCATCTCAGTATCTTCATTTTTTCTTCAATTTTTCCAGAAGAATTCAATATTGGATTCTTGAAAGGAGATATGAAATTAGCTTTTCAATAAAAGGAAATATTTCTATAAGATCATTTCCATTTTTAAGATTCTAATGTATGACAGAATAGTAACACATCAACTACTAAAAAACTCTAGGTTACTCTTTCAAGTGTCTTAGTCTTCATGTAAGTAATGAACACATATTTTTTTTTCAAGGTATATGTTTTCTCTGGGGGTAACCAAACTGAACCTTGTAAAATTTTTATACATCATGATTGAGCTTTTACTTCTCCTAGATATTATTCTACTGCAAACTGAAATTTTGCTGTCCCAGGAGTTTATTAGACAGATTTAATTTCTAGAATTTTTGTTTTTATTACATTTCTAGTAACATACCTGAGAGTTCTACTTGTTTTAAGAAATGAGATCAAGAAAATTTTCAAATCATTTCATAGTTTTTATTTTTTTAAAGATTTTATTTATTTATTTTAGGGAAATGGGAAGAGAGGGAAAAAGAGAGGGAGAGAAACACTCATGTGTGAGAGATACATCAACTGGTTGCCTTTCCACTCAACCCCCAAACAGGGACCTAGCCTACAACCCAGGCATGTGTCTTGACTGGAATTTGAACTGGTGACCCTTTGGTTCCCAGGCCAGCACTCAATCCACTGAGCCACACCAGCCAGGGCCATAGTTATTTTTTTAAAAGAAGGTATAATGTTCCACTTTCAGAATATACAACATAATATCTATGGAGAACAGTATTTATAAATTATGTCATTTAGGTTCTTCACATCCTTTTTACATTTAAAAAATTTTTTTATTTATTTTTAGAGAGGGGGTAAGGGAGGGAAAAAGAAAAAGAGACATAGATCAGTTGCCTCTTGCACGTCCCAACCACCCCCCAAATTCAGACATGGCCTGAGACCCAGTCATGTGCCCTGACTGGGAATCCAACCTTTCAGTTCGCAGGCTAGCACTCAATCCACTGAGCCACACCAGCCAGGGTGGGTTCTTCACATTCTTACTTTCATAAAGTCTGCTACAGACCAATTTAATTGAATCATAATTTCTACTTCAATTATAAAATTTAAAATGTTCCTTGACATCTATTTATTATAATTTTAAAATCATTATTTTAAAAAAGCTTTAACCCAAAGCTAGACAATTGTGTAATAATGTTCAGACAGTTAAACATTCAAATGCCAATGCTTAAATAAGTCACAATATATTGCCCTGGCTGGTGTGGCTCAGTGGATTGAGCACTGGCCTGCATGCCAAAAGGTCGCAGGTTCAATTCCTGCTCAGGGCACATGTCTGGGTTGCAGGCCAGGTCCCCAGTAGGGGTCACGTGAAAGGCAACCACACACTGATGTTTCTCTTTCTCTTTTTCCCTCCCTTGCCCACTCACTAAAAATAAATAAAATATTTTTAAAATAATAAAAATAAAAAGTCACAGTATATTCCCTAGAAAATCTCAAAAATAGTAGCAATATTGTTTTTGTCAACAGAAACTGACAAGCATCAACCTAAATTCATTCCACTGTACAGGTAGAAGTCCTCCACTTTTTAACCCAAGTAAGTTGGGTTAACCCAAATAAAACACAACTTTATATCCACTGAAATCTACTTCTGCTTTTTTCATATTCTTACTAATACCTTCAATGAACTAAAGAATATAGCAGGTAAACAGTATCCAAACATCTTAGAAACTGAGGCTCACAGAAGTGGCTAAAATTCAGTTATGCCCACAGTGATCTGATTCTACCTTTCCTAAAATTATTTTAAGTGTGATATGCTGAGGACTGGTTAAAATATATTTTAAACTATCCTAAAATACTGATCATTACTGTCCTGCCTATTGTTTAGCACAGTCAATACATTTTTTGTAAAGGGTAGCAAATACTTTCAACTTGTGGGCTATATATACTATGTGTAAAAAAAAGAAAAGGCATAAACAATACACAAATACATGGGCATGGTTATGTTCCAATCCATTTTTTTTTTAATAACAACAGACAGTAGGCTTAATTTGGCTCATGGGTCAGTTTTCCAACCCTTGGATTACCACAAGAGGCAAAGGCAACCAGATAGTACCTTAGAGTAACAATATGAAGCCTTCCAAAGTGGGGTTCTACATTATACCCATTTATAAATTAATGCTCAAAATACTGTAAAGGTAAATCTCCACAAAATAATGCCAAATTAGAATAGGCAATTAGAATATCACAGTATTCAGCACTAAATGAACCGTGATGCCTCCTTTTAGTTCATTTTACCAACTCTCTCATTTACCAAACCTTAATGCTAAACATTAATTTTTATTAAAAAGTATATTCTAAGATCCAGTAAAATTTGTGTCCACTATAAATCAAATATGCAAAAATAGCACAGTAAAATTCATGACAAACTCTTTTAAGAAGCACAAGAATGAGTCCATTTAGTAAATTATAGCCCACGGACAGGTGGGTGAATGGGTGTGGGTGTGTGGTTCAGGAGCTTCTATATCATTCACATGTGTGTTCCTGAAAAAAATTCACATTCTAAAAAGAAATCACCCACTAAAAATAACTGAACTATTGGTAAAAATAAGACTGATGGAGTACAGACTACTCAAACCTATGTTATTTTTGTAAGTTCTAACAAAAACTTCACTTTAAAAAAAAATTAAATCTCCACTAATATTTACACCAATGATCAGTTGCTCTACTCTTTGGAGTCTTATTTTTGTACTTGCTCTTGTTAAATATAAACTTTTAATGACATTTTCTTCTAAGACTAACTTCAACAAAATTAAAAATAATTTGCAGGGGAGGCTTTTTTCTTTTTGACATCTTCTTTATAAGTACAGACGTAAATGGTTTTGAGATTTCTGAAACTGTTTAACACAGTGCAAAGTATAGTGGTTCAGGAAACCACTGAACTAGCTATTTCTTGCAATAAATGATTTCTTCCTATCATTTCTGCAAGATTTTCAGATTTTTCATAAGATCTTCATAGATTACACCAAACCTTTTTCTTCAATTGGGCCTATCTACACCCATTTCAGTTCATATATTATCACTGTAGGGAACGTTGTCTGTGAACCAATACTACAGTATATACAGTATAATACAGTATAGCCCAATACTACTTGCGCATTATACTGACATCATTTTCCTATTTACCAAGTGTATGTGAGCTAACTCACATAAAAGAAACCCATGTTGCAACAGAACACACTATAATCAACTCTGGGTTATATGCTTACAAGAGTAACTTAAAAGCAAGTCTAAAATGTCTCTGGTTCACTTTTAGGCAAATCATAGTGACTGTCCCGTTTAAGTATTTTAATTCACTTTTACAGGCCTTTACTAACATCTTTTGCAGTTCAAAGTATTAAAAAACTTTTCTAGTCCCAAGGACATCTTAAAGAGGCCAAAATCTTGTATCAAAGAGCACATTCTTACCTTAATGTTAGGCAAAATGAGAAATGTGGCTAGTTACAAGTAGGTAGTTACTTCCTTATATTACAAGTCTTAAATTGTTTGAAATTAATTTCTGTCCAGACATATTCAAAATTCAAAGACATATACATATTACTGAATACAAATGATTTGGGGCCTTAATACACCTTCAAATTCATTTTATGTGTATAGAGACATACAACACATTTATACTTTTCTATTTTATATAGTTATTATAGTTTTCAAAAATCAAATGCTCTATTTATGATACTGTAACACACATGTTATAAATAAGCCATTAATTTTCAAGAATCAAGGTGAAAAGTTCATGTGAACCACTTTTAAAAAATAAAGCCTCACTAATGATCCCTGTCAAATAAACTGCTTTCTATTTTCATCACAAAACAGAAGCTGATTGGTCTGACCAATGTTCCTATGTTTAGTTATGGCAAAATGCTAGTCCAAATGGTTTGTTATAGAAAGTAAAGAAGTTCTTATTTATCTTACAAAGCAATGTCTTTCTTTAAACATCAGTAGTTCCTCCTCTAGGGAGCATTTTGAAAACACGATGGTGAACAAAAGTGCTATTGGTATTTAGCAGATGTAGACTGAAGGCAGATTTCATGCAATATATATAACAAACAATGAAAAACCGTCCCATCACCTATATATTTCAAATAGTGTTGGTAACATATGAAGACCTTATAAAAAAATTTGAAATCTGGTTACCACATAGGTAAAATATGCTTATAATTTCTCATTTGTTTTGCATGGTTAAAGTTTCCTGGAATGCATGGGAATGAAGAGATTTGTTTTTTTGTAGCTTTACTGAGAGTCATGCCTCATTTTGAAAAAGTCTACAAAGAATATGGTGCTTACAGCATTTAAGTCTATTGTTGTAGCTGTCACATTGAACTATAAATGGCAAACACCTGAATAGTCTTATCAAGAATTTATCTGAGAGAATATTTTATCAATGGTTTTCCTTTTGCTTATTTGTACCTTTGTAAAATTCTTGTACATTATGTTCATGATTCTAAATGTGTAGGCTTTTTATACATGTCTTAATTCAAGATACTAAAGGGCATCATAATACATCATATAATGTAAATTATAGAGTGGAAGCTTAGAAACTGAGAGAGAACTGTACTAAACTACTCATTTCAACAGATTTGTTAAGTTTGCCAACTCAAACATATAGAGTCATGATAGGGTATTTAAATATGAATGACACACAGTCTAATCCCTGTCCTCAAACAGGTCACAGTCTCTTATACAGCAAAGTGATCTACTAGATGCTATAAGGTTCTCAACAAAGGGAGAAATTACTTGAAGCAAGAAAATGTAGGCTTTACTGGTCACATGGCATTTAAACCACACCCTGAAAGATAAAAAGCTAAGGAAAAAATCATTCTGGTAAAAAGCAGAATAGGCAAAAGTAAAAGCAGGAAATGATGAAACCTATATGGCACCAGGTAAATGATATGAAATTTCCCTTAGCACAGAGATACATTAGAAAACAAGGTTGAAAGGACAGGCTAGGGCCTAAATGCCTGGTGGAAAGATCTAGATTTTTGTCCTTAAGAGTTTGCAACAACAGACTGACAGGGTTAGAAGCAGTTAGCCAAGAGCTAATAAAAATTTTATGTGTTCAATGATCTGGGTACATTGAGGATGGGTGAGTAAACTACAATGCTTACGTTACTGTGTAAAGAAAAAAGGCAGAGGGATTGAATGTAATCAAAACCATGGGAAGTGATGGACCCCTAAAGAACCTTACAGCTCATTTCACAAATTAAGTAGTTTGCTGAGGAGTATATAAACACTGAGATAATCAAAAGTAAATTAGTGATTTGTGATAGAATAGTGATGCAGAACTATTCAATGAGCTACACACTAGCTTTTAAAAACACCTAAGTAAAAACTTATTATGACAATACTTTTATGTGATAAGCATTATATCAATTATTTAAATACATTATCCAACTTAACACTCAAAGGACAACCAAGGCAGGTATATATTTCCATTTTGAAGATTTAGAAAATGAGGCTTGCTCCCCCAAAATCACGCGGCCCCTAGACAGAAAAGCTAAGACAGAGCCCAGATACTGTCGACTCCACAAATCTGAAATACCGCTGCTACATCCAGGAGCTCAGCAGTCAAAGTGGAAGGCCTGCCCTATGGTTATTACTGTATTTTGCTGTGTATAATGAAATGCACACACTTTTGCCCAAATTTTTAAGGGAAACATAAGGATGCACATTATACACAGGTAGTACTAATTCCATGTCTATATAAATGTTTTTAATTACTTTATTTATGCTTATGTGTTAAAAGTGCAACTCTAGAAAGCAATAACTATATCCATATACAAAATAATACCCTGGAATACGATAGTCAGTTTTGTTTCTAAATATAAATAATTAAATCATTCAATTTAAAAATTAAGACAAGAGTTTTCCTGTAAATTTGGGCCAAAAACATGGGTGCGCACTATACACGGGAATGCATTATACATGGCAAACTTTTTCCTGTCCATGCTGGTATTTCTGTCCCTAATTATATGTAGGTGAAAATAAATAGCTTAAGGCTTTGAAATGGCATATGAGAAAAAGAGAAGAAACCACGTTTTCTTTTCATTTCTAAGCAGGAGCCCTCTTGCTTTCTTTTGCTTTCTGTATTACATTAAAAAATAAATAGCCTTCCATATGTGATGTTAAAACTTGCTGTTCAATTACTAAAGAAGCATTTGTATATATTCATTTCTTAGTCATACTAATACATGTATCTAGGAAAGCATTCTGTGAATGAGAGAGTACTTGTAAAAAGTGATATGGAATATCAGATTCCCTCAATATTGAGGGGCAGAAGAATTAGAGCAAATCTGTAGTTAATAATATGAAATAATTTATGGGAGCTGACACATTACAGGTTTCCAATATACTTATGATGTGCTTCTGGACAAAATTTCAAGGATGATTATAGCAAGAAATACATACTGCAAAGATAATTATAAAACACAAAATATTACTTTGTTGATCCAAGAAAAAACTTAATATGGGTACTATTAAGAATCCAATGTGCTCAACCTCCAACTGGAAAAAAGTAATCTGTCCCTCCTTAGACCACTGCAACTATGCCACTATTTAACACAAAACTATATAATATAAATCTTGCCTCGTAGCCCCAAAGCCTGATGGGACAGACTAGCCTTCTCAGCATTACTCAGGCAGGGCTAAAAGTTGAAGAATGTGTACACATGGTTCTGTAGCTAAAACTCAAGGTGCATAATTACAGTAGTAAGATATATCGTGGCTGACAGACCCAGGCCCAAGTTACCTGGCCAACTCTAGTATAAATTGTTTATAAATTTCAATTTAACCATATGAAACAATAAAGTTATTTGCATATCACCCCATCTCCCCTTAACATTCTACTCCCAAAGATGATGAAGCATGAACTTCCATCTGACTAAGCAAAGGTCAGGATAAAAAAAGAAGATAGAACACAAAAAAGAATGTTTAAAAAAATCTCCCATACTGGTTAATCAAGTAGGAGAATCAAGAAAACACATCCTACCTATGGCTATGTTGTTCTAAGAATTTATGGAAACAAATGGTCTGTTGTAGATATGGGAGTAAGAATTTAAAAATGGTATGCAAACAGCCTATGATGGCTACAATGTACTGTTTACAAACATTCTCTTTCTCCTCTTTCAAGACACATGGCACTTGCTGAACCACTTGGAAGTTACATGCAGCCATGTAACTTGCTGTGGTCAATGGAGTTAAGAGTGGAAATGAATCACTTCTGGGAGAAGTCTTGGAGAGCCAGAGGGCAATTCACCGTATCTTGTCACAACAATGATACCTAAATACCTAAACATGCAGACGTGGAGCAGCGTCCCTGAGGCTGATCCAGCATGGACAAGTTTTCTATCAGCTAGATTGTTATAACATATGACTGTTAGGAGCTGTTTGTCACTATAACAGAATCTAGTGTACCTTGTTACACAGCCCGTTTACAGCGTACCCTAGGATCTCCTTCATGCTAATCACCACTTCACGACTATTTCAGCAAAAGAAAGTCACATTTCTATGCCTAGAAATGCCATGGAAATAAATCTGTTATTTCTATCCCACACTAGTATTCACTGAACAACTACTACTTATGGTCAAAACAACAAGTGACACAGAAAAATGAGTAACAAAATCCAAACTCTGGAAGTAACTGATTCTACACGTTAAGTAAAAGAACACAGCTGACATGTACCATCTGCTTCTTCACAACTGTTTCTTCAGCCTTCGGAGCCCAGTTCAACGAGGTCATCCTCTAGGAGTGTTTCTCATCTGATTCTAATAATCACCTACAAGCTCATTTCCCCTACTGAGTTGGAACTGCTTGTAACAAAGTCTATTCTACTCTCATTTTTGGAACTACTGTACTTTACCATGTGTAATGTGCACGTTTGCCCAAATTTTTGAGGGGAAAATAAGGATGCACATTATACATGGGTAGTACTAATTTCGCATCTATATATATGTTTTTAATTCTTTTATGTAACTCTAGAAAGCAATAACGATACCAGTACCAAAAATAAGAACCTAGAATATGATCATTAGTTTTGTTTCTAAAAATAAATAAATAAATTTAAAAATTAAAACAAGATTTTTTTTGGCTAAATATGTGGGCGTGAGGCCTGGGAGGCAGGATTAAAAATAATAAATAAATAAATATGTGGGCGTACACTATACACGGGAGCACATTATACACAGCAAAACACAGTACCTTCTAGCACCATGCTTACTAGCATGGTTTTCTACAAATGGATAAATACAATCTTATACTGGGTCTGTATGACATTAATGCAGGACTCTTAACTCTAAAAACAAAAGAGGCTTTATTAAAATAATTTAAAAAATGAAATAAAATAATGCACGCATATCTCTAGAATCCAAACAGCCAAATAAGTCTAGAGACGCAGCCCTGCAGAACTAAGAAACTGAAACTTGTAAGAACTTTAATTAATGCACATATACTCTCTAAGAGATTTGCTTTTCTCTGCCTGTCCACCCTCTTCCAATAAGGTGGGACGACATAGCAGTTGGTAACTTCAGACTCACATCTTCCCTTTGTGACCAGGATGAAAAAAGCTTCCAGTTTTTCCCAGCTTGGATCATATGATCACCCCAGTCCCATCACTGAGCTCAGAAAGATGGAAGACAACACATTCTTCCAGCTCTAGCACAAGGCTAGGTAGGTGATAGGGCCTGGCAGGTGTGTCTCAGGTGACTCGAGTATCATCCTGTAAAAACTGAAATGTTGTGGGTTTGATTCCTGATCAGGGAACATGCCTAGATTGAAGGTTCTGTCCCTAGTCAGGGCTCATACAGTGGAAACCGACTGATGTTTCTCTCTCACATCAATGTTTCTCTCCCTCCCTTACCCCCTTCACTGAATAAATAGACAGATACATAGATAGATGAATGAATGAATGGATGGATGAATAAAAGGTGGTAAATGGGTAGACAGGAGCAGAATAAAATCATATTGAAAAAAGAGTAACTGCCACTCAAAACGCATTCACAGTGAGGAACCGGGGGAGACATTCCACAGAAGCAGGTTACTGCTATACAAGGGAACACGACCTGATAAACAATGGAAAGATCAGTTCGCTTATATACTTGGTACAAAAGGAGACTAACATTTGCAAACTTACTAGTACACACCCATCAAAAAGTATTCTAACTCAGCTCTCATTCCTTAAAACTATTTCCCTAATGTTTAACCTCATTACTATAGAAGCACCAATAAAATAAGATTAATGCAGTTTTTCCTTATCAAGTTAGCAGGAAAATGTAAAATGGAGATAACACAAATAGAATGGTGAGGAAAAGCAATTTTTTTCCTGATGGTAGTAAAAATTGAAGAAAAAAATTATGTGAAACAAGTTAACCATTATAAAGGAGGGAGGGGGGAAAATACAAAAAAACACCTCCTTTTGAACAAAGAAATTTCACTTGCTGGAACCTGTCCTTGAGAGATCCCTGAAACACAAACATTGAAGCATAAGCAAAAACTTTTCCCACTGCAACCATCTACCTGTCCAAAAACTGAAAAGTAATTGTGGAAAATATTATATATTGACTCAGTAAATCATGACCATTTGTAAAAAATTCACAGAAGAAAATGTTTATGTTAGAATGCTGATATTTTAAAAAAGCAGAATCCAAAACTGTGTTTAAACTGTAATCACCTACATGCTAAATGTATTTTCAAGAGATAAAAATCAAAATGTTAACCCAGGCTTATCTCTGGATGATATTTATTTTCTTTTTGAGTTTTTTGGTATCCTATACCCTTGAAATAGTTTTCGAAGCAAAATACAAATCTATTTCTTTCTGTAAAATTATTGCTGACTATAGATATCCATACCCCTGCTCTGACAACATTAACAAAAAGCTGTAAGTTACAGTTTTTACTCAGTAATAATTATTACAAAATTACAAATGTTTAATGGGGTTGGGGATGTGAGTTAGACTGGATTCAATCATTGTCTCACACCATTAACAAATCTGACAGATTACAATAAAATTAAAAAATGAAACCACAACAGAACTGAGAAGAAAATTTTACTTTTTGGATGGAGAAGGCAACGGAAGAAACAAAGAGTTGATAGACTTGATTATGTAACTTTTAAAACTTCTATAAATTAAAAACCATAAGAAGTAATAAAGCTAGCAAAAATATTTGCCCATCAATGGGTTGATGCCCTTTTCCATAAAAGGCTCTAATAAAAGAACAAGAAGCATCTCCTAATTAAAACAAAGGACAACAGACAACTCATAAAATAAGTAAAAATGGTAAACATGTAGGAAAATCTTCAACTCTATAGTAACCAAGGAAGTGGTAGCTTTAACCAAAATAATTTTTTCCTGAAACTTCTATTACAAATGGTATGCTGTTTTGAGAAACAGGCACTCTTACAAAGTATTAGTAGCAGTTAAATTGGTCCAATAAAAGACATAAATAAAGCAGTTTGATCTTTGTGAAAGACAATTTAGCAATTCCCTAAGTCTTCAGAATATTCTTATCTTAAGTTCTGTAAATTTACTTATGGACTCTAACTTGATGAAATCAGAGCCATACTCAAATATGACAGGCATAGGAAAGTATTACAGCAAAAAATTGGGGGAAAAAACTAGAGGCCGAAATTTAAATCATGAGCTTTCTTATCAAAGAAAATCATGACGTAAAAATAGAGTAGAAATATTAACCACCTCTATCTCTGGGTGCTCAAATTAAATTTATCTTATTTTCTTAATTTCCCTGAATATTCTCAATGTTCTATTGTCAAAATGTTATACTTTTCTAACAAAAACAGTATCAAAGAAGAAACTACCAGTACATCAGTCTTAATCAAGGTTGCCTTAAAACTGAATTCAATCACACCACTGCCATTTGAGAAAAACAAGAAAAAGCACAAGATATAATAAAAATGCTACTGCACAGCCAAGACGAAGGGGGAGCCTACAAATACCTGTACTAGAAGTGGAAAAGGCTAGGAAGTATCCCTGAGAGCAAGCCAACAGAGATGCAGTAGAAAGGAGTGATTTCCTAAAGAAGAAAAAGAACAGAAAAGAGAGGAACAGATCAGCTATGGCCCAAAAATTTATGGGGAAAAAAATAAAGAGAGAGAGAAAAATAAAATAAGAGTAAGATGTCTAGTTAAATTATGGAAAAAGATGAAGGATGTGTGAAAAAGACAGAGGGAATAATCAGGAAAGGTTCATATATTATATCCCAAAGATCCGACATTCTTTTATCTTAAGGATGAGAAACTACTAAAAAAAAGTAGTGACCTTAATTTGGGGGAAGGGCAGGGAGGGTCAGAGAAAGAAAACTATGAAAAGAACACAGCTTAATGCAAGGTTTGGAAGAAAAGAGAGTGAATCAAAAATAAATGATTTAGGACAAAGTCACGAAAAAAGGTCTTAGTGTGGTAGCGCCATTTTTTCCGCTTTCAGTTTACGCCCATTTCACAGGGCTTCCAACAGCAAAATGTTGGGACAGAGCATCTGAAGATTCACAACCTCTGTGGTCTGTAGGAGCCGCTGTGAGGAACGTCCAGGGAAGAATTTGCCATTTTCAGTGGAAAACAACTGGCGGTTACTAGCTATGATGACTTTGTACTTTGGATCTCGATTTGCTGCACCTTTCTTTATAGTAAGACACCAACTGCTTAAAAAGTAAGGATGTTTTAGTTAATCCATGAAACAAGTATGAAAAGGAGCATTTTAAGAGGTGCAATCTCTTGAAAAATTAAACTGTTGAACTCGATACACTAGATGTATTTGTAAATAAACTTATGGCATGAATTCTTAATGCCTCTTCTCTGAAGTACAAAATGTAATTAGGAAAAAAATAAAATAAATGATTTTAAAAATTCTACCGGGGAAAACTGCTCCTTAACTTTTAAAGTGGATGAGTTAATATTCTGCAATTATAATTACTCCATACCTTCCTCTAAAGCCTTCATCATATGAATCAAGTGGTTTGTGCAGTAAAAAGTTTGGCATAATAAAAAGAAGCACCGACTTTAGAGTCAAGAGGTCAGGAATCAAGTCCTAGACTCTACATACCAGGTAAAGTTGAGCAAGCTACCACATACATTACCCAAGGATTATGTACTTAGCACAGTTTCTGTGAGCCTCAATTGCAAGAATAAATATACAATATATTTTAACTTAAAACATTCCACACCAATGCTGTTGTAGTAGATGCTGTTATTTATTATCATTTTTGAAGCACTACTGCTGTGAATATACAGGGCCCAGCACAATGCCTTTTTTTTATTACAAAATCATTAAGTATGTAATTCTGTAACATAACAATATCACACTCAAGAACACCATATCATTTTAGGTGAACTGTTCAAATTAAAACTGTAAGTTATTACATCCATATTATTACCCTACAAACCACACTCAAGCAGGCATTACTTCTGCTGGACCCTGTATATTAAAAACCAATCCAACTGTTTTTAGGAAACAAAAACTACACAACAGCGTTTTACTTAGGAAAACTAAGCTGCAGGACTCAGAATAAAGAGAATAAAAATACAGTTGTAATTCCTCTCTCCCAATTAATCCCAATCCTGTCACTCACAAAAATCATGAGAGCTTTCTTAGAGGTTAGAAAATTGCAAGTCTTAACTCTACTGGGGCTTCAAAAGTCAGTTCGGGGGGGTTTCATGCAAGAGTCCCTTCCAGTTCTGAGATTCTAGCTGAAGCAAAAGAATCAAGCTGTATAAAAAGGCAAAATGAAATTGAGTTGAGCAAATATCTTCTAATTTTGCATTCTTAGTCAAGCCGATAAAAATTTTTGGCTAAAAATCTAAATTTCTATATCCTGATAGTTATTAGTTATATTTATCCATGTAAAACAGGAAAAATCTATATATTCAAAGTTATGAGTCAATTATGGTACAGGCACACAAGTGAACACAAAGACTTAAAAGTGATGTTTATAAACAATTTTTAAGGATACAGGAAATGACATGATAATAGGCTTTTAAAGTAAACAGGCCTTTTTGTGTACTGTTTTTATAGGAAAATGGTTTTTGAAGACATGTAAAAGTTGAAATTGTAAGAACTGAAACAAGGCTACATTATTGAAAGAGCAGGGGTGCTAAAGCTATAGAAAACCTAATTATACTTTATTTTCTTTGGTACGTTTTCTGACATTCCAAATGCATTTTAAGATTTTATTCTTTTCCTTCACAACAGAGTGTACAACTGATTGGCTTAAAGCACATGAACTACAGTGAAAGATAAGTCATTCTATAAATCTAATTTAGTTTCATCCTGATTACAGCTTTGTTATGTAAACCAA
Organism: Micronycteris hirsuta; assembly: GCA_004026765.1. Lineage (NCBI taxonomy): Eukaryota > Metazoa > Chordata > Mammalia > Chiroptera > Phyllostomidae > Micronycteris > Micronycteris hirsuta. Next base: position 157,983 of record PVJI01000279.1, on the reverse strand, counting down.
TGCATCTTAGTAACTAGCATTAACCACTTCCACTTGTTTCACGCTCGTATTTTAAATATGACATAATATTTAATAATTTTACATAACACTGATATGTAGAAAAGACAATGGTGCCAAAGCATCACTGTGGGTTTAGAAGCAATGGACTGCGTGACAGCCAAGAACATTGATCAGTTGCATGCAAGTGTCCAGATATAACCTGCGGATTCACATGTACAGAACTGCGGCTGTTCAAAAGATACAGATTACTCATGAGCACATAGGTAATGCACACTTATATACACACGTGCAGTAAAACAATAAGGAGATATATGCCAATGTCACTGTGTTATAGTTGGATTATAGAGAGCTGTGATAGTTACCTTTGCATTTTTTGTATTTTCCAAATTCTCTAATAAGTACATAACATTCTTATAATGGGGCAGTGATATTCTGAAATCAACAGACTAAATAATGTGTGGCTGCTATAAAGAATTATCTGAACCTAAAGAAATAAAAAACCAATTTCAGAACAGGACTCTGCACTAAGTAAGCATTGTGCTCAGAGTTTAATATACTACAATACTGAAGTTAACCAATAACCCCATGAAATAGGGATCTCCATTATATGGACTAAGAAATTGAGACTTCCTGAAAGATTTAACAAAAAGGACACACAGCTATTTAACGGCAGACAGAAATTGCATACAAAGCTACACCAGTCCAAAGTCCTTGTACTCAAACAGTAAAATAGCCTGACAAAAAGATGTGCCCCCGTTTATTCTTTGCATTTTAACATTTCAAAACATTTTTATAATTTACTAAACAATACATATATGGTAATGCCTCAAAATAATGTATCAGCTAATCGTATTAGAATTAAGCCAATACCCTTACTGCAAGCTAAACACGATTTATCCATGGGCCGGAGAACAAGGCCTTGCAAGTAAAGTTCTGAGTTACATGTAAAATGACAGTGTCTGGCTAACTCAGAGAGAAAATTTTACATTCAAGACAACACAGGTGATTCTTCACACTACCTTCTATACAACCACTACTCCAACAACAAGGACCAGCTGAACAGCAGACCACTAGCAAAATGATGAGAACTGATGTGCTAACAAAGTCAGACTGCCTCACCAGCCTGTCAGCATCCATGTTGTGAAGACAATGAGAAAAAAACTCGTAAGGTAGAATGAAAACTCGAGATCTTAAAACAAATGAATGTAGCTTCCATTCAATAAAGTACAGGCATACGTAAAGAAAGGGACCACAATGGGTTGAAAGATGTGTTGTAGCATGTGTTTAGGGATGTGAAAGAGGAAACGAAGCATAACATTCCATTCATGAGCAAGCTTCAATTAGATTTTTGATAATGTCAGTGACTGAGAATTGTTTTGAGCCCAGAATATTTGGGGAATGATTAAAGAACGGCTTTGAATTCCAGTTTTGTGTTTCTTGGCTCAAAAGTTGAAAGGAAAAAAAAGCCCATTTGTAGTAAACCATTCAAGTTTTCGTCCTCATAATGAAGTTTGTTTGTTTATATATTGGGAGGGGAAGGGGGCGGAGAGAGAGAGAAATATTGATATGAGAGATAAACATCAATTGGTTGCCTTTCAAACATGCCCCAACCAGGGACTGAATCCACAACCCAGGCATGTGTCCTGACCAGGAATCAAACCTGTCACTTTTTAGTTTACAGGATGATGTCCAACCAAGCTACTCTAGCCAGGACCCTGATAATGAGGTTTTAAAAATATTTTCTTTCATTCCCAATACCTTTTCAAATACCATTTAATACATACCTTCCTCCTATTGAGTCGTCTTGCGGTTGGGCCCCGGCAGTGTTCCTCTGTGAACGTCGCAGTGACCCCCCTGGATTGTTATTAGGCCGGTTGGACATTGGCACCTCTCTCTTGAAGGGACATACCCTTTCTAGACACTACCATTCACTAAAAGGGAAACAAAATGAGAAAAAATATTAGCTATACATGTTGCAACACCAAGCAAATAGAAGATGAAGGGGAAATTTTATGTAAACAATTTGATTGTGCAGTCTTCACAAATGCTGCATTTATTACACTAAGTCTGACTGAGTACCATGTTATAAAATGCCAGAAATACACCAAAGTCAAGGCATGAAGTCCCGAGCACAACACATAAAATCAACTTAGATTTTTCATGAACTGCCCAGGAAATTCCCAATTCAAAGAAAACAGAGCACAAGCAGAAATGTGTTTACTTCCACATTTTTGACACTGTAGAAAAGGACACTGAACCTTAAGTCAGAACACCTTGGTTTGAGTTCTGTGATTGGAATAGGTATAAAAGGGACTCCCGGCCAAGATGGAGGTGTAGGTAGACACACTGTGCCTCCTCACACAACCAAAAGAGGGACAACAACAATTTAAAAACAAAAAACAACCAGAACTGACAGAAAATCGAACTGAGTGGAAGTCCAACAACCAAGGAGTTAAAGAAGACACGTTCATCCAGACCGGCAGGCAGGGCGGAGCTGGGCAGAGAGTGTTCGAGACAAGGTGGCCGTTTGTAGAGCAGGGCAGGTAACGTGCAGCTGGCCAGCGAGACCCGCGGCTGGCGGAGCCGGACCCAGCAGGGTCCAGGCTGGTGGAGCTGGTGGTCCCGCATTCGCGTGCAGACAAAGGAACAGCTGGGGAATGAAACAGACGATGCAGCCCAGGGCTCCATCGCGTGAAAATAAAACCTCAAAGCACTGATTGAAAACACCCATGGGGGTTTAAGTGGCCACAGAAGAACTCCCAACCTCACAGGAGAGTTCGTTGGAGAGACCCACAGGGTCCTAGAATGTACATAAGCCCACTCACCCGGGAATCAACACAGAAGGGCCCAATTTACTTGTGGGTAGTGGGGTTAAGTGACTGAAAACCCACAGAGAACAGAGAAAGTGCCATTGTTCCCTCTCAGACCCCTTCCCCACAGACAGCATCACAATGCAGCACCATGGGCTGCCCCGCCCTGGTGAACACCTAAGGCTCTGCCCCTTATACATAACAGGAGCGCTGAGGAAAAAAAAATGGCGCAAATGAAAGAACAGATCAAAACTCCAGAAAAAATACAACTAAGTCACAAAGAAATAGCCAACCTATCAGATGCACAGTTCAAAACACTGGTAATCAGGATGCTCACAGAACTGGTTGAATTTGGTCACAATGAAGGCTACACTAAATGAAATAAGGGGAAATGTACAGGGAACCAATAGTGATGGGAAGGAAACTGGGACTCAAATCAATGGTGTGGAACAGAAGAAACATTCAACCAGAAAAGAATGAAGAAATAAGCATTCAAAAAAAATGAGGAGAGGCTTAGGAACCTCCAGGACATCTTTAAACATTCCAACATCCAAATTGTAGGGGTACCAGAAGGAGAAGAGGAAAAGCAACACATTGAAAACTCATTTGAACAAATAATGGAGGAGAGTTTCCCCAATCTGGCAAAGGAAACAGATTTCCAGGAAGTCCAGGAAGCTCAGAGAGTCCCAAAGAAGTTGGATCCAAAGAGGAACACACCAAGACACATCATAATTACATTACCCAAGATTAAAAATAAGCAGAGAATCTTAGAAGCAGCAAGAGAAAAGAAGACAATTACCTACAAAGGAATTCTCATAAGACCGTCAGCTCATTTCTCAAAAGAGACCTTTCAGGCAAGAAGGGGCTGGAAAGAAGTATACCAAGTCATGAAAGGCAAAGACCCACATCCAAGATTACTCTATCCCGAAAAACTTTCATTTAGAATGGAAGGGCAGATAAAGTGCTTCTCAGATAAAATCAAGTTCAAGGAGTTCATCACCCAGCCTTTATTATATGAAATGTTAAAGGGATTTATGTAAGACATGGAGGGTTATCAACAGGGGAGGGGGAGAGAGGGGGAAAAGGTACAGAGAATAAGTAGCATAAATGGTAGGTAGAAAACAGACAGGGAGGTTAAGAATACTATAGGAAATGTAGAAGCCAAAGAACTTATAATGTACGACCGACCCATGGACAAGAACTAAAGGGGGGCAGTGTGGGAGGGGGGTGCGGGGCCGAGGGGAATAAAGAGGGGAAAACTATAATAGCATAATCAATAAAATATATTTAAAATAAAAATAAATTTAAAAAAAGAATAGGTATAAAAGGAGTATGCCTTTGTGCAAACCACAACATCTGGCCTCAGATTCCTCAGCCAGGAAATACGTAAAAACACACGTCATGAATAACAAATCATAAGTACAAAGGAAACCATGAAATTACCATATTTTAATAGAGAAATGAGGAGAAAACAGCTCAAGTATAGTAAACTGAGAAACAGTCCCAGATACCCTGGATTTCAACATCAGCAGTGCTGGCTGTGACCTTGGACAAGAAACTTAATTTCTAGATTTTGTCTTTTGTTTGAAAGTATATTACCTACCTCACAGAGTTTTTTAGCAACAAGAAATTGTGAGCATAGTTTATAACTGTTAACAAGTTATCTCAAAGCACAGTTAATCTGAATTTTATGTAAGTCTACACATTGAAAATTGGTGCAAAGATTCATAAAACAGACTTTGTTAATACTGACTGCCTTTGAGAAAAATAACTGGGTTCTGAAGTATGAGCTAAAAGGAGTCATTTCTGTTATTTACCCTTCGTAAGCAATAAGGTAGGTCAGTCTAGCACAGCAGTTATAAAGGTAGAGCTCTGGAGTCAAACTGCCTCTGAGTTTGATTCCTGAGTCCAACACCAGCAAATTATGTGAGCTTGTATACGTGAGTGGACAAAAGTAGGTTTACAACTGTTGAGTATGCAAGAGTTTATTCTTTTATTTTATAATAATAAATAACCTACGTTTTTTTACGAAGAACAGTAAACCTACTTTTGCCCATCCCTGTATATACTTTTCTGTGTTTCAATTTCTCAAATGGGGATAAAGAAATTAACCTGATAGAGTAGTTTTGAGAAAACCCATGCAAACCACTTAATACAATGCCTATCATACAGCAAGGGCTCAGTACATACTAACTTATTGTTACTATAAATGTTCAGAAGAATAAAAATACTACTTGTGGCAAAATAAAATTTGGGGGGAAATTTCACCATAGAAACCACTGTTAATGAAAGTTTTAAATTTCTAGGAATTTTAGTTTCAAAAGTGAATTTTTATTGTTGTATTAATTTTTTTTTATTTTTAGAGAGAGGGGAAGGGACAGGGAGAGACATCGACTTATTGTTCCACTTACTGATGCTTTCATTGGTTGATTCTTGTATGTGCCCTGACTAGAGATCAAACCTGCAACCTTGGCTTATTGGGACGATGCTCTTTCCTTTTACAAAGGAAAAAATTTAATCCTTTCTTTGAGGAATCCAGTTTAGCCAACCAATTCTTAAATGAATAATTATCATAAAATATGCTATGCTAAATTATATGAAAAGCATTATCAAAGGTAATACTGTAAACAAAGAAGAAAAGTCTTAATTTTGCTCTCAGCAAGTTGAGAAGGTTCAACTTAAAAGGCTACAGCTATGCCTTGGCTGGTATGGCTCAGATGGTTCGAGTGCCCTGGCTGGTATGGCAAAGGGTTGGGGGTTCGATTCCCGGTCAGGACATACACCTAGGTTGCAGGTTTAATCCCCGGTTGGGGTGCTTATGGGAGGCAGATGACTGATGTCTCTCACATCAATGTTTGTTTCTCTCCCCCCCCCCACCTTCCTTCTCTCTAGAATCTGTAAAAATATTTAAAAAATAAATAAAATTTTAAAAAAGCTAGCTGTGAGAAATGGCACCAAGAAATGAGAGAGTAACTTACAGTGGAGGGATGCTTAATAGATCATTGAGTCTGAAACATGGAATCTGGGAAGAACATGGACCTGGAAATAAGTCTGAGCTGTACCATCAAGGGCCTAAAACTAAAAATTTTGGGTTTAAGACCTGCAGATACGGTGGCAGATCAACTATTAAGATACCAAATAGACCTAAGGACAGATGAGGGTCTGATAACAATAGAAGTTAAGATAGAAATGGGAATTGAGAAACATTTCAAGAATAAAACCTACGCAATCAGAAAGAAAAGTCTAGGACTATGGTTATCAAACTACAGCATGTATATGACTTGAAACCACTAATCCAGAATGGCTAGTAAGGGGAGGAAAAAAGTCAAGAAAGTGATACTGCAGACACCAAGAGGAATAAAATGGATAGGCAGAGTTCAAATGACACAGAAAGGACAGACACACAAGACTGAAAAGTGTCCATATGATTTAGAAATTGTAGTTTCTAGAAATGATGGGGGAGGAAAGTAAATGGGTAAATTAAATGGACAAGAAACACCAACTATCCCTTGCAAACAGTGGTCTAAAAAGACAGCAGAAACGAGGTAATAGCCAACGAGGTAAGAGGGGGCAGGGTAGACAAAGGCTGTGTGTGCCGGTCTGTATGTGATTTGCATTTTTCCTTCCTTTTAAAGATTTTATTTATTTATTTATTTATTTATTTATAGAGAGAAGAAGGAAGGGAGGGAGGTAGAGAAACATCGATGTGTAGTTGTCTTTCATGCGCCTCCTACTGGAGAACTGGCCCTCAACCCAGGCATGTGCCTTGAGTGGGAATCAAACTGGAAATCCTTTGGTTCACAGGCTGGCACTCAATCCACTGAGCCACAACAGCCAAGGCCGGTTTTCCTCTAAAAAAAATAAGTCTTAAGCATGTTAATGTATGCAAAGGGAAAAATGCTAGGGGAAAAAAAAAAAGGCTGGAAATGAGTTATAGTTTACAAATAAGATCCCGCAGGGAGCAGAGGGAGAGATTAAGAGCGTAAGCCTTATATCAAAAAAAAAAGGTACATCAATCTCCAAAGCAAGAGAATATATGACACTTGGCAGCAAGGATGTGCATGCCCTACCTTGAATGAACCTGTGATTAACATGTATGGGAAGAGCAAGAGAATGAAGATTTTAAAGGGTTATCTATTGGAAAACAGGGAAATGAGGTCTGGGCAAGGAAGACTGCCCAACAGCATGGAGAACATACATTAGAATAGAATCCATAAACTTAAATGCAAAACCCACGCCTGATGTGATTATCTTATTTACCTAACAGGAAATTCTCATCCAAAGTGATTTGCTCCACAGAATATATTTAAGGATATACCCAACAGCTGAATCCAGCTCTCCAGAATGCCAATGCAAAGTATACTTGCCATTATGCCATTCTACTCCAAATATGAATTTAACCTCTTTCTCTTTACTCATTTGTCGACACCTAATCCATTTAGAGGTGGAAATAAAATACAACTAACCCACCAGACCCTAAACTCTAAGTAACTTTTATACTATACCTTCATTTACAAAGTGCATATTTATTAAAAAGTACAGTGCCTACAGCAAACACTTTATCTTTTAAGTGTAACACAGCACTTAACTAAATTCAGCACTAGGTACACAAATTGATCCCAATACCCACATTTTATAATTGTAATATGCCTTGAGAATCTACCTCAGATGACATCTGGCAAGAGTCAATGAGATTAATTTTGGCATTATTTTCACAAAGCATATTATTCTTTAGAGTATTAAGCCAAGCAATTACATCTATACAATTTGTGCTGTAACTCTTAGAAATGTCCTTTTTCTTGTTCAACATACCTTGAGATTCACAGTTGTCTCAGTTAATACACTAATTAACACATAATAAATACTCCAGTATTTCTTGACCTTAAGCACACTTAATTAAAAAAAATGTTTGGATTTAACCCAGACACTTACTGCAACCTACAAACAGAAGAGAGCAGGGTAAAAGCTCTGCCTGCCCTGAAATCAAACAAAATGAATACCTGAAAATTCAAAATAAAACTTCGGTTATAATAAAAGTAGAGAAAAGCTGGCAATACCCTACATCATAGAAGAAAATTTTCCAGATACAATAAAATCTGTACTAAAAACAAGGAAGAGGGAAAGACCAAGAACATTTTCTAAAAAGACTACAGAAGATAATCTTGAAGATTCTGATCAACAACCCATTCTTTGGAAAAATTAGGAACCTGTGGCACGAGGACAACAAAAGATCAAAGTACCTGCAGAGCCAGAGGGAAAGAAGCCAGTAAGACAAACAGCAACTCCAAAATTAAGATCAGCTAGGCAAACAATTACTAAAGTAAAAGGTACTACAGTGGACAATGGCATTCCACAAAGATGATCTATTCTGCTCAAAGAGAAGAAATAACCAAAGGCAAAGCTGAAAATTTAACTATGGGGCAGAGGACACAATTCAAACTGGTGAACAGATGTCTGAAACAACTAACTGAAAGAGACAAAAAAAGGAGAATACATATGGTTAATAAAAGAAACAGAAGAAAAAAATACTATTGCACAACTTTAAAAACAAATTATAAAACAGGAAGACGACAACCTTAAAGAACTTTTGCTTAACTCTATAATGAGAAGGAAAATGACGCATGCACTAAAAATGAAACTACTGTCAAAATGTTAAGCAAAACCCTGGGCACGGAATATGATATATCTACATATATTATATTACTATATGTGTAAACAACCACTGGCTTAAATATTATGAAGAGCGAATATGTTACAAAGATATTTAAATCAGCTAACTACCTTGGAAGAACAAGACCCTTTGAGACCTTCTAGGTTTTGAAACATGTAGACTTCCATATTCAAAAACCTTTGCCCTGGCCGGGTTGCTCAGTGGGTTGGAGTATTATCCTGAGCACCAAAAGGTTCCAAGTTCGATCTCTGATCAGGGGCGTACAGGAGGCAACTGATAGCTATTTCTCTCTCACAAAAGTGTATGTTTCTCTCTCTGTACCCTCTCCCTCTCTCTCTAAAATCTATATACATATCCTTGGGTAAGATTAAAAAAAATTTTTTTGACCTGGCTGGTGTAGCTCAGTGGATGGAGTGCGTGGGCTGCAAACCAAAGGGTCGCCAGTTCGATTCCCAGTCAGGGCACATGCCTGGGTTGTGGGCCAGGTCCCCAGGGGGGCCACATGAGATGCAACCACACATTGATGTTTCTCCCCATCCCCTTCTGTCTAAAAATAAATAAATAAAATCTTAAATTTTTTTTTTTTTTTTTTGAAACTGGGGAGGCCCTGGCTGGTGAGGTTCACTGGATTCAGCACCGGCCTGTGACCAAAAGGTCGCTGGTTCAATTCCTAGTCAGGGCATATGCCTGTGGGCCAGGTCCCCAGGTGGCGGCACGTGAGAGGCAACCACACACTGATGTTTCTCTGCCTCTTTCTCCTTCCTTTCCCCTCTCTAATAATTAAATAAATAAAATCTAAATTGTCTTAGAATGTGTAAGCCTTTCGGATACTAACTGCATTTCGCAGAATGTTTTCTTAAGATCACAAGGATTAGACTAGAGTCAGCAACTTTTTAGCCCATGTGCCAAAGATGGCTCACAGACCCAGTCTTAACAGGTATCAATCCTGTTGGCTACCGTAATTAGTCACTCAGTGGGGGTAGAAGGTCAGCTTACCACTAGTATTTTTAGTACATCCACTTAAAGATGTCCTTTTATACCTACCCAGGAATAAAGAGATAAGAGGGAAGTTATTGCACTTGATCAGCATTTCCAACCTTTTTCATCTCATGGCACACATAAACTAATTACTAAAAGTCTGTGGCACACCAAAGAAATGTATTTTTTTTGCCAATCTGACAAAAAAAATAGGTATAATTTTGATTCATTCACAGGATGACTACTGTTATGTTGGCTGTTGTCATATTTTTACTTGACAATCTAAGGAAAAAGAGGTCAGTGCCCCTGACTAAATAGGTATTGCATGCTTTAAAAATTCTTTGCAGCACACTGGTTGAAAAATCGCTGCACTGCATGGTCTCTAAAATCCAAGTCAACTCTACATTTTATAATACTGTAACCTATACTTAATTTAGCTTTTCTTAAATGAAGTGTTTTTTAAGTTCCTCCTTATGAGGATGTAGTAACACCAATATTAGACACAGTGATTATCAAAAGGGAAGAGCTACTGGGAGGGAGGAGAGAATGATCTGCCAACTGCCTCTCTGCACCAAGGGACAGACAGATGGTCTGCTAGGTAAGAATCACTGTTACTGAAAGTAAATATCCTGTAGATTACAGAACGGTGCTACCTATAGATAAAAATAAATTTCATGTTTGGTAAATGACTTTCAGAGCATAAGCACACACATAATAAGGCAATGATTTCAGAATATTTTCTTGAACGCACGCTCTTGTCACTGCTATGAACTCCACCATAATAATGAAGCCACAGAGATTAGCTGCTTTAACATATGTAACACAAGAGAAACACAGTGCCAAATTTTTGTTTAGGATCACATATGACAGGAATTCAGAAGTATAGTTGACTCTTCAGCAATACAGGAGTTAGGGTGCCCAATATTCGTACAGTCAAGAATCCACATATAACTTAAGTTGGCCTTCCAATATACACAGATTCCCAACCATGGATTAGAAACACTAGTCTCAGAAAATATTTTTCAAAGGTTAAAAAAAATCCACATTTAGGTACTGGCTGGGCTGCTCTGTTAGTTGGAGCACCATCCTCCACAACAAAAAGGTTGTGAGTTCGATCCCTGGCCAGGGTACTTACAAGTGTGGCAATGGATCAATTTTTCTCTCAAAAAAAAAAAAAAAAACACAAAAAAAAATTTAAGCCCTAGCTGGTGTACCTCAGCCGACTGAGCGCGGGCTGTGAACCAAAGAGTTGCCGGTTCGATTCCCAGTCAGGGCACATGCCTGGGTTGCAGGCCAGGTCCCCAGGGGAGCCATATGAGATGCAACCACACATTGATGTTTCTCCCCATCTCTTTCTTCCTCCATTCCCTTCTGTCTAAAAATAAATACATAAAATCTTAAAAAAATAAAATTAAAAAATCAATAAACATATGCTTGGGTGAGGATTTTTTTTAATTCATATTCAGAATATCACATACACTAAACACCAGGGCCTCATGTTACAAATAGTATGGTTTTTACCTAAAATAAATAGGTAAAATAATGACTTAATCTATATAGAGCCAGAATATGTACAAACCTACAGAAAGAAAAATATTAAAGCTCTTGTTCTCAAACCCTAGTCTTTCAACTACTAATTCCTGGGTCCCATTTGAATTAGGGTAAGGGAAAGTTTAGCTATTTTTTAAAGGCCCCTTACATTATTCTAATACCTAGGTTTGAGAACTGACACAGGTTTACATCTTCCTTTTTGGCTCTCATAACAAACCACCTAATCCTTTGCAATCTTTAGGCCTCTCCCACATACCATAATTAAAAACTGCTACTCATGTCCTTAGAACCCAATAATTCCACTTCTAAGAATCTTCTAGGTATCTAATCTAAAGAAATACTTGTACAAGTATGCAAAGGTACATGTCATCAAGAGGCTCACTGCAGTATATCATAGAAAAACTGGAGTAAATCCAAATGTTCTCAGGAAAGGAGTGGTGAAAAACATCCTTAATTTCTGCATCTACAGGCATAATTTTTGCCTTTACGGGAGCTTACAGTTAGTTGGGAAGATAGGAAATAATCAAGCTATTTGCACACTGTGGTAAAAGCCATGAAGAATGAAGTAGGAGAAAAATAGGATTAAGTAGAGAATAACAAGAAGGAATATGGAAAAAGAGCTGTTGGTTGAATAAGCAGGTAATCTCTCTCTCTCTCTCTCTGAAATGATATTTTAAGCTGAGACCTGAAAAGAAAGCAGCTTTGAGAAAAGAGTACATATCTGTCTGTGTATACGTAGAAAAAAGGTCCAAAAAATACACTTAAATGTTAACAGCAGAGAAGAAAGGGAAGTGGTAGAGAGCACCCTTTTCATTTCAAATCCTGGGTCTACAATAAACCATGTTACCTTGAAGAAAATTTTTACCTGTCAAAGCCTTAGCTTCCTCATCGATAAAATGAAGACAAGTATATTTCATTAAGTTATGAAAATTAACTGAAAAACAGTTAAAAACACAGTAAGCTAATTGCAAGGGAAAAGAAAGAACCTGCATATTCAGTTTTAAGAGACATTAATAAAAACACAAGAATGGAAAATATGAACACTGGGTATTCACAGATATTAAGGATCTTTTTTTTTAATTTTTATTTTTTTTACTTTATTGTTCTTCAATTACAGTTGTCTGCATTTTCTCCCCACCTCCCTCCCTTGCTTCCACCCTCCCCCTTGGTTTTGTCCATGTGACCTTTATAGTAGTTCCTGAAAACCCTTCTCCCCACAATCCCCTCTGACTATTGTTAGATTGTTCTTCATTTCATAAGGATCTATTTTTTTTTTAATTATATCACAGTACTAGCTTATGTCTTTAAGAGTTTGAGGAGAAAGACTGAAATAGTTAACATAGTTACAGAAAATTGCTTCAAAATGATTGGAGCAGAGGTGTTAAGAGTATGGGTTTAAAAAAAAAAAAAAAAAAAGGCCTGAGCTAAGTCTTAGGCACATTGAGGTTTACTCAGGTTCATTACACAATTCACTTTTTGTATATGTTTGAAATCCTCCATAATAAAAATATGTTATATAAGGAAAAACCACTGCCCTGGCTGGCGTGGCTCAGTAGATTGAGCACAGGCCTGCAAACCAAAGGTACACACGTCATAATAAAACTACAAGTATCAAAGATAAAAAAAATCTTCAAAGTGTGAGGGAAATCATTACTGTTTGCCAGACTATAACAGTGACAATGGAAGCCAGAAGACAGTGAAATTATCTATTTTTCTCAGCACGCTAAAAATAGGTACCAGTTGAGAACTCTACAACAAATGAAAGTTACTGCTCAGAACAAAGTTTTTTTGTCAGATAAAATCTGATAGTTTTTACAACAGCAATAAAAGGAAACTGACCCCAGAAACAATTTTGACATGCAAGAAGAAATAAAGGTGACAAACAGATAAATGTAAATACACATTAATGTTATAAAATTATGCTATCTAGTAAGGTTTTAAAAACTGATAAAAGTAAAATGACAGTATCATCTTAAGGTCAAGGAGCTTGGTAAACTGAGTTACAATTCTAAGGTCTTTATATGAGGGGGTACGCCCCTCAAAACTGGAATACCATCGCCTGGCTGGTGTAGCTCAGTGGATTGAGCGCGGGCCAGGTCCCCAATGAGGGCCACGTGAGAGGCAACCATACATTGCTCTTTCTCCCTCCCTTCTCCTCTCTCTGAAAATAAATAAATAATATCTTAAAAAAAAAAAAGGAATACCTTCTGGAGGGAGGGTCCGTGGTAGGACAGGCTTCCCCTGCTAGGTGAGTGTTCTAGGAACCCATATGTATCAGCGTACCAGCTTGCATTGTTGTCAGAGGCTCTGTTGGCTTCAGTGAATTTTTGGGGTTTTTTTTTTTAAGATTCTTTCAATGTCTTTGCCCATTTCATGATGGGTGATTTATGAGCACACCTGCCCACACTGCACTAAGTGTTCACAGCAGTTTTTGAATCAAAAAAATAAAAATAAAAAGAATTGGCATGACCCCAGTGACCCGCCCTCCCTAATCACCCAATCTACCCCAAGCACCTTTTTTTGGTTTGTTTCCCTGCATGAAAAAAGTCCTCAAGGGAAATGTTTTGCCCACGTGGAAGAGGTGAAAACAAAATGCAAAACCACTAAAAGGCATTAAAATCAACAAGTTCAAAAACTGTTTTGAGCAGTGGAAAAAATGGCTCAATAGGTGTATTGCATCAAATGGAGAATACTTTGAAGGTGACTGAAGTTTAAACATACAAAAATAAATATACAATTTTTTATAAATTAATTCCAGGTTTTTTTGGGGTCTCCCTTCCTTGTATTTTCCACAAGTGAAGGTACCAGTGAATTATAGACCTTGTTAGATAACTGTTTTAGTTTTTAAAAGAACCACTCAAAGACCAGGCTCGTATGTCTATTAAAAATAATTTAAATGGCCCTGGCTGGCATAGCTCAGTGGATTGAGCGCGGGCTGCAAACCAGGGGGTCGCAGGTTCGATTCCCAGTTCGGGGCGCATGCCTGGGTTGCGGGCCGGGTCTCCGGTGGGGGCCATGTGGGAGGCAGCCATGCATTGATGTTTCTCTCCTCTCCTCCCTCTCTAAAAATAAATAAATAAAATCTTAAAAAATAATAATAATAATAATAATTTAAATGATGCCCTGGCTGGCGTAGCTTAGTGGATTGAGCGCGGGCTGCAAACCAAAGGGTCGCCAGTTTGATTCCTAGTCAGGGCATATGCCTGGGTTGCAGGCTAGGACCCCAGGGGGGCCACATGAGATGCAACCACACATTGATGTTTCTCCCCATCTCTTTCTCCCTCCATCCCCTTCTGTCTAAATAAAACCTTAAAAAATAATAATAATAATAATTTAAATGAAAACAACAAATTAGAAAATGGTAAAACTCAATCACTAAGATTATTAAGCCAAACTTTTAAACACTTCAAGAGACAGAAAAACACAAGGACACAGAAATATGTAAGAAATAGCATGCAAACACTAGACACAAGAAAAAGGTTTGGCCAAACCTCCAAGACAAAATATTTAAATTTCTCCAGGGGGAGAGAGGAGTGGAAGGGAACCATAAAACCAGCAAAAATACATTAGAAGTGGCAAAGGGGCTAAGGAAGACTCTATCTTGTCCTGTGCAGAGTATTAGCTAGCCCTGGCTTTTAAAGACAACTCAGAGATTAGCAGATAGTACTGATGTTCAAATCCTTGGCAAGATGCATGCAAGATTTATGGGGGGGAGGGGGGCGGGAAGGGAGGAGGGGAGGGGAGAGGATGCAAATAACTGTAATTGAACAAAAATAAAATTTAAAAAAAAAAAGATGCATGCAAGATTTAAAGGGACTCTGGGAGGCTCAGACCAATGGAAGATAAAACTATGAACAAATAACTGGAGTAAAAGGTGCTATATTACTACTTTGTAAGTACTATTATAGAAAAGCAACTCAAGCCCCTGAGGGAGATAATACACCTTCCAGGAGTGGAAAAGGTATCTACCCAGGAGCAAAAAGAGCCCTTGAAACAGGAGGCAAAGAGACCATTTTCAGACAGAAAAACAGCTTCACAAAGGCCTAGGGACATGAAGAAAGAAAGGAACAAATGAACAAGAAATAACCCAGGAGATAGGTCTGAAAAGAAAGCCTGAAAACACCTTAACAACTGAAATGACAAGACATCCTACATACATAATTCACACCTTAACTCTTTCAGCCAAATTGCTTACCAAATGTAATAATGCAGAAAGTGCTACTAGGTCTTTAAAACAAATATTCCACATAAACTTTCTAAAAGAGTAAGAAAATGGATGGAAGTTTGGAAGAGCCAATCACAAATTTAATGTTTACCCGTCAGTTGGACTTCCACAACCTTGGAGTATCAGAAAGAACTGGTAACGTGCTCCCCGACAAGCAGAACCACCACTCTGAGTGGGATTCTCAAGTGACTCTGGCATTTTCCAGAAAGTTTCCTATCTAGTCTTCGAGTGACATTGTCACAGCCAGCAAATTAAGTGTATTTTGTAGTTAAGAGGATACTGAAATTCAAATAATTTCAAGTGGAAACAGTAAGTCAAATTGCCAAAAGGGATAAACCCTCCTAGGAGAATAAAAATTGGTAATTTCCATTTGTAGTCCCATTGGATACAATGGGAAAGTTGTTTTTTTTTTTTAGAGGGGGCATTTGGTAAGATTTTAACTAATGGAAGGCAGCACATCAAAATCTAATTGTCAATTCTAAAGCTTAACCTAAAAGTTTATAGAATCCACCAAGTATAGGGTTTCTTTCTGGAATGATGAAAATGTTCTGAAATTAGATAGTGACAACAGCTGCAAAACTGTGACTGTGTTAAATGGGTTCACTGCATGGTATACGCTTTGGGTGAAATGTATAGTATATGAACTATATCTCAATAAAGATGTTTTTATAAATTGTACTCTGCTCAGAAAATGATTCCTGCCTTCCAAAATATTGTATTAAAAGGAAAACTTAAATCTGTTACTTTTAACCTTTAAATCGGCCAACAATGTGTGGTATGCCGCACTTCCCCACAATAGGTACTGGGAGGTACTATAAATCAAGTGACATTTTAAAAACAAATAAAAATCACCATCTGTTAAGAATAATAATTCCTAAATATAGTAGAGTGCATTTTTTAATCCATTTACTAAACCTCACTGATTTCATTATACTCACACCACACATTCCTCTTCTCCATTCAAAAGTAATGACAGCTTCTCCAAAATCCTTACAAAAGTTAGAAAGTCAGTATCTTTTTCTTGTTTCTCAACACTGCCATTAACTATAAAATAAAATGAGAAACCACAAGTATTTACACAGGAACTAACAGGCATTTGCTGTTATATTCCACATACCAAATATGGAATGAAAACTCTGCTCCAAAAGTACTTCTAGGACTCACGAAGTGGTAAGTACCAGTTTACCTTCTAACAAAACTTTTTTTAATTTTTCAATTACAGCTTACTTTCAATATTATTTCACACTGGTTTCAGGTGTACAGCATAGTGGTCAAAGAATCATGTACCTTACGAAGTATTCCCCCCAGTATTTCCAGCACCTATCTGATACTATAGTTATTACAATATTATTGACTATACTTCCTACGCTGTACTTTAACATCCCAGTGACTATTTTGTAACTATCAATTAGCACTTCTTAATCCCTTCGCCTTTTTCTAGTCCCTCCAACCCACTCCCCACTGGCAATCACCACCTGTCCATTCTCTGTGTCTATGAATCTGTTTTAATTGTAACTGTTAGTTTATTTTGTTAAGGTTACACATATAGGTGAAATCTAAAGAACAAAATATTTGTCTTTCTCTAACTTATTTCTCTGAGCATAATACCCTCTAGGTCCATCCATGCTATCACAGATGGTAAGATTTCATTCTTTTTTATGGCCAAGTAATATTCTGTTGTATATATGTACCACCACCTATTTATCTACTCGTCTGTTGATGGACACTTGTGTTGTTTATATATCTTGGCTGTTGAAATAATGCAACAACAAACATAGGTGTGCATATCCTCTTTCAAATTAGTGTTTCAGGTTTCTTCAGATAATAACCAGAAGTGGAATCTCATTTGTGGAACCTCCATACTATTTTCCATATGGCTGCACCAATTTGCATTCCCACCAACAATGCACAAGCACTCCCCTTCCTCCACATTCTCACCAACCCTTGTCATTTGTGGATTCATTGATAATAGCCATTCTGACAGGTATGACAAAAATTTTTAACAAAACCCAAAGATTGAGGAGTAGACGTCCAAGATATTTATGTGGAACAGAAAAAACCTATTCAATCAACAGAAGACTGCATTCCAATTGTGCAAAAGGCACTTGTGTGTCTTAATAAATCAGAACTGTTGCTTTAAAAACACTCTGAAATATGATTAAAATAAAAAATCAGTCCTCACTGGTGTGACTCAGTGGGTTGGGCATCATCCTGCAAACTCAAAGACTGCTGGTTCAATTCCCAATAAGGACATACGCCTGGGTTATAGGCCAGGTCCCCAGCTGGGGGCATGCAAAGGGCAACTGACTGATGTTTCTCTCTCCCTCCCTTCCCCTCTCCCTAAAACTAGGTAAAATCTTTTTAAAAAAATCAACTTCATGAGAGCAACTAATTCTTTCAGTATTTTGAGTCTCCCTCCCCCCTTGCAAAACTTGTATTCTACTGGGGAGGCAGACAAACAGTAAATAATATGAGACAGTACTGTGAGGAAAATTAAGGAATTGGGAGGGAGTATAGAGGAGGGGAAAAGACTAGTGTTCCCTACCCAAATTCCATCTACCCCACCTCTCTTCCCTGTTAAAAGAATCCCACCTTAGAGGAGGTACAAGTCCCTTCTCCTCTGAGGAAGTAGGGGCCTTTACCCCTGGCCCTAGGGAATGAGTCATGATGGGACTAATGCCAATATTTTTCTCAAACTACAAACTGAGAGCCTTGATACCAGTTTAGTCCAGGGATTCATAATCAGGAGTTTATGAACTTGAATTTAAAAAATTAATTTCAACCCTGGCTGGTGTAGCTCAGTGGATTGAGTGTCAGGATGCAAACCAAAGGGTCACTGGTTCAATTCCCAATCAGGGCACATGCCTGAGTTGTGGACCGGGTCCCTATGAGAGGCAACCACACATTGATGTTTCTCTCCTTTTCTTCCCTTTCCCTTTCTCTAAAAACAAAGTCTTTAAAAAAATAAGAATCAACCAATGAATCAATGAATGCATAAGTAAGTGGAACAACAAATCAAGGTGTCTTTCTTTTCCTTCTCCTTCTCTCGAAAATAAATATGTTTTTAAAAATAAATAATTTCAATAACCTCTAATTGAAATTTAACATTACCTTCTATCATGAATAAGCAACAAACCACAAAATTATATCAAGTACCTCTGACTTTGAACCATGAGAAATCAGATATTATCAAATCACATTACAATTGCTGGAGGTAACCCAAAATATTTTTTACACCGTCACTACTTTGAACAGCTGCTAGATATTATTACTATTTTACAACAAACTAGTTTAACAGTTTGAGAGCTCGATTTCAATATTCTGATATATTTAGGATTTTTGTCTTATGCATTTATTTCATGAGTTTAAAAATACTATTTTGAGCAGTCCACAGCTTCAGACTACTAAAGGGTCCACACCACAAAAAAAGGTTAAGAATTCCCAGACTTGAAGCTCATAGCCAGAAATCTCAAATGAGATAGAGAACAGAACATAGCAGCAGACATAATGATTAAGTATTGTTTGTGAAATATGTTTCAGTTGCATACATGTATCTACAACTACACTGGAGATACAAAATAGGGCATCTCTTATGGGTGACAGATCAAAAGAATTTGAAAGACAAAAATACCGTTACTCTTATTTTTGCCAGAGGCATGACCTAGTTCTCCCCAATAGGAGGTATGATCAGGTATTCTAGGAATCCTCTAGGAATACTTCTGCATTCTGGATTTAAAAAAAAAAAAAAAAAACACACACACATTTTCTCTTCCTGCCTCAAGTGAGATGAGCAGAACAACTTCAAGCCAGTTACCTGGTGTCCAAGAGAACCACTTGCTAAGGATGGCAGAGGTGAAACACACAGAGCCTGATCGTCATTGGGACCATTGTGCCACTGAGCTACACTGGATGAGGAAAAATAAACCCCCACCGTTTGAAAGCCCTGTTACTCAAGGTTTCTATTACCTGCAGGTGAAATGTCCCTGTCAGATAAAGGAATTATTATGGAGAGGATGATCATCTAAGGCCTCTTTGGGGTGTAACATCTGAGCCTCATGCATGAACAGACAGCCATGTAAGATCTAAAGGAGCATTCCAGGCAGCAAGAGCCAATAAAAGTAAAAGATGACAGAGAAGTGGTCAACATCGGACCTTATAGATCATAGGGAGCCTTTGGATTCTTCCCACGGACTGCCACAAGCACACAAATATATCCCTCAAACAAATACAAGAACATTTCCCAAGCTAGCACAGAAGATAAAGGAGGAAGATACCTTATTTAAAAACTTGGCTTTAGCCCTGGTTGGTGTGGCTCAGTGGAGTGAGTGCCATCCTGCAAACCAAAGGGTCACTGGTTCGATTCCCAATCAGGGCACATGCCTGGGCTGTGGGCCAGGTCCCCAGTAGGAGGCACTCGAGAGGCAACCACACACTGATGTTTCTCTCCCTCTCTTTCTCCCTCCCTTCCCCTCTCTAAAAATATATAAATAAAACCTTTTTAAAAAAATTAAAATTTGGCTTTAGATACCAAGCTGTTCTTTGAAGCACTATCACTAACAGTTCTGTAAAAATCTAACAAAAGATTAAGAGTGGATAAATTATGGTTAAGTAAATATAAATCAAACATTAATAAAAAACTAAATGAAATAGGAAAATGTTCATCATATCATAACACAAAGAAAACATATTACACACCCATTTTTATTAAAACAAAGCTGTAAGAAAATACAAAAATGTTTATAGTGGTTATTATCAAGTGGTGAGATTATAGATGGTTCTTAATTTTCTTACGTTTTTATTTGAATTTTAATTATCACTCTTTAATCAGAAATACATGCCTCAAAAATTGTACGGTTTTAAAAACTGCTCACTAAATGTAACATGGCAAGCACTTTAAATGGAATCCTGGAACAGAAAGACAAGAGGTAAAAACAAAGGAAATCCAAATAAAATAGAGGTGGTAATGTGTCAATACTGGTTCATTAGTTGGGTCAAATAAATCATACTAATTTAAGATCTGAACAAAAAGGAAACTGAGTGAAGAGTATAGGTAACTTTCTTTGCAACTCTTCTGTAAATCTGAAACTATTCTTTCAAAAAGAATAGTTTAAACTATTCAAAGTTTATTCTGAAAAATGTTTAAGTCCTTTTACCTAAGATTCTTCAAGTGGGCAAGTACAGATAAAGGAATCATTACTAAGAAATGGCAGGCAAAGGGAAAGAGAGCGTTTAGGAAGAGAGAAGATACTATATGCTGTTAAGTTAAGGGCAGACAATTTTTGTACAATACAGGGTAGGGCAAAAGTAGGCGTACAGAACAGGCCCTGGCACACAAAAGGCCCTCACTTGCTGCCCTCACAAAAGAAGGCCCTCAATTATTTCATTATTCTAAGAAAAGAGGTTAAAAGCATTCCGTTAAGAAGGCTGTATTTTGAGCCCCTCAACTAGGGAAAAGTGCTGAGAACTAGTACACTTTTTAAAATACCTTTGAGCTACCAGGATTAATACTCTCAATGCCATGTGACATAGGACTTCTTTCACTCTCAACTTACCTCCTCACACCTTACACAATTCTAGAAAACAGTTTTGCAACTCAACCCATACTAAAAGCTGGGGAGTGGAGGGGGGGAATGGCACACATAGTCCCTAAACATACCCAAGCCCACCTAACTAGTAAGGGGCACATTCAGTGTACACAGGCCGTTAAAAAGCAGGGCCACTTAGGAGTGCCCAAAGTGCCAACCAACAAAGGCCTTAAGGCTCAGTATAATAATGGCCAAGAATTCAGAATAAAACATTACCATGCATTCACATTTCTCTGAGAAGCCCACAAGTGTATAATGACTGGTAAAGAGCCACACAGAAAAAAGTAAGTTCACTATATAGACCTTCTTCCAGATTTTACCACATATATTTCTTTTCTAAAAAACAAATGAAGATTTTTACTGATTAAAAAAAACAAAACAAACTTATCGTCTAACAAAAAAAATTACCTTGAAAATGGGTAAAAGGAATATGAGATATTCCTTATACTACTTTTACATTTTATAAGTCTGAAATAATAATATCAAAAAAGGTAAGCTATATCATACATTTAATCTGAACTACTTATTTAAAAGTATGAGCAATGATAATAAAAACCTTTGAACCTGGATCAAATGTAAACTCCCTCTCAAAAGTTTTCAAAATACACCTGGCTGGTGTAGCTCAGTGGATTGAGCGCGGGCCAGGTCCCCAATGAGGGCCACGTGAGAGGCAACCATACATTGCTCTTTCTCCCTCCCTTCTCCTCTCTCTAGAAATAAATAAATAAATAAAAATATTTTTAAAAAAGTTTTCAAAATACATGTTAATCCGGGTCAAGGATATTTTTCCTTTCAATCGTTAAAGCTGCATTTTAACTGCCCATTAAATTTACTGAACACCTAAATTATAGCATCTTAAGAATAATAAATTCACACACTGTTGCCTGTAATTTTACACATTTATATCAACTGTAAAAATAAGTCATCATTTAAAAGAATTATCAGGATAAAAGCTACTATTAAACAACAACTAAGAGCCATTATTCTAATTAAAAAAATGGCAACTACTATTTGATCACTTAACTGTGAACCACTGTACTGACTTCACTCTCATTAAAAACTCAAAGGAATCCCGTTAAGTCTGTAGTTTCTGTAATTTACACATTTAAGTAAATTGCCTGTGGCCTAACAACTCAGAAACTAGAACACAAGTCCATCTTGCTGCAGAGTCCACCAACACTCTCAAATAATCTCTTTTCAATTCTAAAATACTACCATTCGAGTAATTCTAAGATGGTATCAGAGAAATCCATCTTCTCGATCCTGTCTTTTTAGATAGGGAATCAATAAAAGAAAGGAAAATAAAAATGCTTCCTCTTAAAAAGAATGGTTGCTAACAATAGACAAAACACTAAGCATTTATCCTGTACCAGGTATTGTTCTAGAAGTTTTACATATTAACTATTTTAATCTTAACAAACCTAACATACAGGTGGTATTATTCCCACTTCACAGATGGAGCAGCTGAAGCCAAAATAAAGTGATTTACCAAAGGTTGCAGAGATAACAGTGTTAAAGCCACGATTTAGGTTGAATCCCAGTCACTGCTCTTAAGCCAAGCACTTACACTAAACTCCTTTATCACGTACACATCATCACATTATCTTTAAAACAGAAAAAGGCACTTCAAATTCCTTTGGACCAAGTAAAGGCAGTAATATTCTAGAGCAGGGGTTGGCAAACTACAACCAACAGGCCAAGTCTGACCCACCACTTCATGTTGTAAAAAAGTTTAGTTAGAACGTAGCCCATAGCAGCTTTTGCCCTGTCACAGCAGAGTAAGTGCTGACAGGGACTGCATGACTTGAAAATACAAAAATATTTACTATCTGGCATCTTGCAAAGAGTTTGCTGACCCATTTTCAAGGATAATATTGTGTAAACTCTCCTCTAAACTATACAAATTAATATACATTTTCATGAAAATAAATAAGAATAGCAATAGCTACAATTTATCAAGTATATATTTATTCAAGATCCTAACAGCAACCATTTTACACCCAAGTAAACTAAGCCTCACAGTTTAAAGACTTGCCCCAGATCACATAGCTAAAATTTGGAGGAACTTGTTTAAAATGCACAAGCCTGGCTTCAAAGTCCATAGCCTTCAAAATCTGTAAACGTGTATAGCCACAGAAAACCAAATTTTTCCATGAAAACTAGTTATATAATAAATAATGCCCACTTTAAAGAGAAATAAAATGTTCAAATAAATGTATTCATAGATATTAATGGGATGGTACTTGTTAGAATGAATGTACTGGGATGTGGAACTAACCAACAGATCTATGCTGGAACAAAGAAGGTATACATCACCAGCTAAATACCTGACCAGGAGATTCCCCATCAGAAACAACTGAGGCATAGCTGAGGCAACCTGCTAGAAAACAGCTGAACCCTCACTGGCCCCTCCCCTCTCCCTCCAGTTCTCTGCAGAATCAGCCCTCCCTGATCCTGTACCCAGGACACCTGGAACAGATCAGCAGGGTGACTCACCCTTCCCCGGGGGTCTGCTACACACCTTAAAAGCCCTTCTACCCTTTCCCTTAGGGCTGCATTCCCTTGGGACCCAGCCCGCCTGATCAAAGTAGCCAGCCTTGAATAAAAGCTCTTAATTGGACTTTTCTGGCTGTGGTCCTTTCTTAGCCACCTCAATACCGAACAATACTTCTGTGTTATTTTCCACTATACTCATATTTTTCCTATTACTCCGAGTTTATGAATAATCCAGGGATACTCAAAGTGTAGGAAGAATATGATAATCCTATGTAAAAATATGGGGCCAAAAAAACGTATTAAAAAGCCATAGAAAATAAACAGAATGCAAAATATATTTACTCAGTACATTTAACTATCCTCTGCCACGGAAAGAGTACAGCCTCTTCTGATAGACTCTCATCCACCCTGGTCACACTCTGTCTAGAATGTCTAACTCATTAAATATCTCCAGCCCACCTACCTCCCAATCCAGCCCCCTGGAGACTGCTAACCTGTGCAAAGTACCACTCAACCAAGGGAAAGATTCAAGAGAATACTTGCTGAATTACTTGCTGTTATTATTATTTATAAAGTCTTTTATTATTCTAATCCCATTAATCTCTCATACCAATGGACTGATCCAGATTACTATTAAAGTACATTACACATATTTACAGGAAAACGCATCAGAAAGGTAATAAGGAATTAAGAAATTCAATGTGGTCAAGTATACATGGATGCAGATAATACTATTCTGAGAAATACCTTGGTAATATTTTCATCATTCTCTACTACAAACAGCTAGTCACCTGATGAGACATCTGACTAATGTCTCAAAATTTAGTTTAATGGTTTTTATGGTTAATTTTGTTCTCAAGTTTATGACCCTATGAGACTATAAAATCATAGCCAACAACCACATCTTATATATTTCATAATCCCAAATATAGAACCTGAAACAAAAAGTGCTCTTGGATTTATAATAATACATACCACTTGCTTATTGTTTATACACATTAATTCAATCTCCATTGCTAACTTCAGACTAACTTCAGTAAGAGCAGACATGTCTTACTGATTTTCTAGGTTTAAGATTATTGGTAATGCACTTCAAGCAACATCTTCAAAAGAAAAATATAGCAATCAGTTGCTGAAACCAAAATAATTTCTTCACCACGATTATACTACTATCCCCTAAAACAGAAATAATTGCAGAATTTTTAGAACTATTGTTTTAGTAAGTTCTTAACTTTACATTCCTTAGAACTACAGATTAAACCATTCCTAACTTTAAACCTCTCTGAAGTTATATGGAAAACTTCCCAAACCCTTTGCTACTGAATTAAAAATTTAAATAAACTCAGCAGGCATCCTGAAAAAGTTTTAAGTTTCTCTAAATATAATAAACTCTCAAAAGTTAATTGTGCAAATATGAATTAATTTTTTTAGTAGCAAGCAGCAAAGAAAGCATTAAAAAGCTAAATGTAAGTAAACACAGGAATGACGTAGAAGGCCCACCCCACAAGAGAGAAATGCTGCTGTTCCAGCAAATATTAAGTTTACCAATTCCTTAGCTGATCCAAAAAATATAAATTATCATTTAAAGCAGGTGCTACAATGAAGATCCCAAATGATGGCCTATTATCTCTTCAGTAATTTCTGTCACTAGTACTTAGTTTGTGCAATGAGAAGATACCTTAGTTTGTGCAATGAGAAAAAATGGCATGGCCTAATATACAGGTAACTGAAAAGTAATACTAGATGGTCAGAAGCAAAGGCAGATTATCTTACAGTGCACCACACCAAAGGCTGAAATTCCCCAAGTCTCACCTCAGAGCAGCAACTGGAAGGGCAAAACTTTTCAAAAGACAGGATGAAGAGTAGAGTAAAAAAGATGAACTCTGCAATTAACAATCAAGTTTTCTAAGAAAAGTATTTTGAGGTCTAAATGTGAAAACAAACACTAAAGTTCCTAATGACAGTTGAGAAATACTTAGAAAACAGGTCTGATCGCAAAGTTAAGAACTACTGAATCTTCTCAAAGTTCAGACTAACTATTGCCATATACTGGGAGAAGGGCACAAATGCTTTGGGGTATGGGAAGGAGGGGTAGAGATAGGTCAAGTTTTCTCTGGAAACTAAGTTTTTTCTAGGTGGGTAAGAAAAGAAAATATCTGATTCATAAAGGCAAAATAAAAAGGAAGCTGTCTGTCTTGCAGAAAAATAGGCACTCTTGCCTGTTGTAGCAGTAAAATACAGAGATTTCATAGATGTTTTTATTCTAAAGTCCACAAAACCCCACAACTCTGGGATTATACAACCTTCAAAGGTATTAAGTCATAAACCTGTATTAACAGCTAGCATCTCTGCTATCTCCACATAAGGAAGAATCAAATTAATTAAAAATGCAGTCAGCAAAGTCTACAAGAATACACCAGAAACAAAAGCTACTAAAGAGAGGTAATATTATGGTTAGTAGACTCTTAAGATGTTGTTCTCTTTATCTTTATTTTCCCTTCAGCTACCATCTAACCTCATTTCCCATTTTTAAAGTACTGTTGTATGTACTTTTATAAATGTAAATGGGATAACAAACTCTACTACGGCATGAACCAGAATTAAAATATTTAACTTGATTAAAGTAGGTAATATTAATTTGCACTTTCTAAAAGTATATAAACAGATTTCTGGTCAAGATGGAGGCACAGGGAAACACGGCCTGCCTCCTTGCACAACCACAGCAAAAACGACAACTGAAGTACAAAACAACTATCACCAAGAATCCTCAGAAAATCGAGCTGTATGAAGTCCAACAACAAAGGAATTAAAGAAGTCATTCATCCAGACCTGTTGGAGAGGCGGAGACATGGAGCCGTGGAACAGGCAGTCCCACACCCACATGTGCTGGATAAAAATCGAAGGGACCTCGTGAGCGAGGGATCCCAGCCCTATACCAAACCACCCAGCCCAGGGTTCCAGCATCAGGTCAAGTTAAGTCCCCATAAATTCTGGCTGTAAAAAACGGGTGGTTGGGGTGGCAGAAGAAACTGGGATTCTCTGGTGTCTCCTCTTAAAAGGTATGCAACAGATTTAGGACTTACATCTACTCATTCCCTCTGGGCTCTAGTACTGTGGCAGCAGCTGGAAGGGCACCAATACCATATTGGGAAAAACTGAAGTGTTTGGCATCAGGGCAAGTGCCAGGGGATAGCTTCCTCCCAGACAAAACTCCAGAGGCCAGGTAGCAGCACTGTCCCCTTTCTGAGCCCTCCCCCACACAGAGCCACACCATATCTGAGACTCCACTGACCTCAACAAGACTCCATCAACCTGGTTCACACAGGTTGCTGCGCCCTGGTGATTACCTAAGGCTCCACCCCATCCAACTTACCTGTGCACCTTTCTACAGTAAGCCACACTACTAAGATAGGGAGTCATAGCAGCACTACCTAATACATAGAAACAAACACAGGGAGGTTGCTAAAATGAGGAGACAAAGATAGATGGCCCAAATGTAAGAACAGACCAGAACTCTAGAAAAAGAACTAAACAAAATGGAGACAAGCAACTGATTATCTATCAGATGCACAGCTTAAAACATTGGTTATTAAGATGCTCAAGTAACTTATTGGGTACTTCAAAAGCATAAAATCGGGCAGAAATGAAGTCTACACTAAATGAAATAAAGAATAATTTGTAGATAAGTTGTTGAAGTGGATAAAATGTTGGAGTGGATAAAACCAAGAATCAAATCAATAACTTGGAACATAAGGATGAAAAAATCATTCAATCAGAACAGCAAAAAGAAAGAATGAATCCAAAAAACAAGGATAAGCTAAGGAGCCTCTGAGACAACTTCAAACACACCAACATCCGAATCACAGCTGGAAGAATAGAAAGAAACTGAAAACTTATTTGAAAAGATAATGAAAGAAAACTTCCCTAATGTGATGAAAGAAATAGCACACAAGACTAGGAAGCAGAGAGTCCCAAACAAGACGGACACAAAGAGGATCACACCAAGACACATCATAATTAAAATGCCAAAGGTAAAAGGTAAAAAGAGAATCTTAAAAGCAGCAAGAGAAAAGCAGTCAGTTACCTACAAGGGAGTTCCCATAAGACAGCTGATTTCTCAAAAGAAACCCTGCAAGCAAGAAGGAACTGGCAAGAAATATTCAAGGTCATGAAGGGCAAGGACCTACATCCAAGAGTACTCTATCCAGCAAAGCTATCATTTAGATGGAAGGGTAGATAGTGCTTCCCAGACAAGGTAAAGCTAAAGGAATTCATCATCACCAAGTCCATATTATATGAAATGTTAAAGGGACTTCAGAAAAAGATGAAAATTATGAATGTTAAAATGGCAATAAATTCACAACTATCAACAACTGAATCTAAGAAACAAACTAGGAAACAATCAGAACAGACACAGAATCATAGATATGGAGATCATTTGGAGAGTTATAAATTGGGAGGGGGAAGGGGAAAAATAAGGGAAAAGGTGCAGGGATTAAGAAGTACAAATTGGGCCCTGGCTGGTGTAGCTCAGTGGATTGAGCGTGGGCTGGGAACCAAAGGGTCCCAGTTCGATTCCCAGTCAGGGCACATGCCTGGATTGCAGGCCAGGTCCTCGGTGAGGGCCACGTGAGAGGCAACCATACATTGCTGTTTCTCCCCTCTCTTCCCCTCTCTCTAAAAATAAATAAATAAAATCTTAAAAAAAAAAAGTACAAATTGGTAGATACAGAATCAGAATAGACAGGGGGATGTTAAGGACAGTATAGGAAATGGAGTAGCTAAAGAACTTACATGCATGACCCAGGGGCATAAACTAAGGGGAGACTGCCAGAGGAAATGGGGGTGGGGGGTACCAGGCAGAAGGGGACAAAGGAAAAACTGGAACTGTACTAACATAATCAATAAAATGTATTAAAAAATAAAAATAAATGTGAACACTTAAACCACAATTCACTTTTGCTAAGCAAAACTTCTTCCTATAAGACTAACAAATTACTGTGTAACTCACAAAAAAATCATATTAATTCTTAAACAGTATTCTAAATTTAAGAAAAAACCTCTGAACAAAGAGTTGAATGTGTTAAGGCAAAAATGATTGCCAGCTTCCTCTAAAGAAGAATTCTGTGACAGAACTGAGGAGCAGTGGGATTCATTAGACACTTAACCAGCTCTGCTCACTGAACAAAGTGATTTTAACTATTACACAGGGAAACTGAACAAGTTTTACCTCCACTGCTACTATAGGCCCAAAACTTACCACAAAAAACCTTACCTGCAATGTAAAAAGGGAAGTAATTTCATACAAACATAAATAAGATCTAAAAGCACTTGTTTTTCTTTTCAGGTCATTTACAAATTGTTATTTTTGTACCTTGTTCATGTGATCTTTCCTTATTCAGGGATTAACAATAAATTTAACATCTGTTAAATCTAATTTCTTAACCTCCCATTTGAGAACCTCAATAATCTCAGTCCACATTTCCCGTTATTTTATCAATGTGGACTCTACTCCAGAGAGCCGTTTTTCTCACCACTGAACGCTAGCCACAACTCAGCAGATCTTTACGTTCCCCGTTCTTCTACACCCACCCAAACGGGTCAGCTCAAGTCCCTCTTCTCTCCACGTCTTCGACCCAGAACTGAATCTCTCTCTAAACCTCAGAGTAC
Source organism: Micronycteris hirsuta (assembly GCA_004026765.1). Classification (NCBI taxonomy): domain Eukaryota; kingdom Metazoa; phylum Chordata; class Mammalia; order Chiroptera; family Phyllostomidae; genus Micronycteris; species Micronycteris hirsuta. Next base: position 128,997 of record PVJI01000279.1, on the reverse strand, counting down.
AAAACTTAACTACTCAACTTCATAATTGTGTTATATGTTGTCATAATTTGAATTCATCTGCAATAAAGTCCATTTCAACATAAGCGATCTCATTTTATAAATCTCTTATTTCTCCTCAGCACTCTCCAAAAAGGTAGGCCTCGTATGGAACCAGAAATGCACACAGAAGTTGCTGATGAAATATTTGTATAACGAAGGCACTGCCAATAATTCAGTAAAGTCAAACATCGAACCCTAATTCATCTGTTTCTTAGATTCTCATTATCAGGTTCTCTAAATGCAGGAAACCTGCATTTAGAATACTTACAGAATACTTCTCTTTGCTACACACTGCACTATATATAGTTATCAAGTAAGTTAGACAAGTGATTATCAACTAAATAAAACATTAACAGAACTCAGAGAACAAGAACTACATCCTCCGTCCCTTTTGTATCCCTCCCAGACCAGTCTTGGTACACGGCAAGCAATTAATAGGTATTGGTAAATAAACTTTCATCTACTAATAAACCTAAGCCCCAAATGTTAAACTGGGGTAACCAAGTTACTAAAGTAGTCTAGTGCCTTAACAATCCTTTAAGTAGCTGATATTTAATGAGTCTAATTCAGAGATATTTGTAAGCTAGAATCCTACACTCAGATACCAAACCCTGAAAATATAAAATGAGCAGGATGAGAGTAAACTATGTCAAATGATGCTAATATTAGTTTCACAACATAGTTTGTCAATGTGTTACCAAAACAAAGTCTACCACTGCCACTTATCATGTACAACGCATTATATTTAGGAGCCCTGTGCCAGCCACTGTGGGGAAAGAAGATTTAGACCTCTACCCCAAGCAGCCGAAGATCTAGTAAAGATGTAAACAACAAATTGCGTAAGACAGACTGTGAATGCCATAAATGAAACAAATAAAATGTCTTAGAAAAGAGTAGCAGGAAGAGTAAAAAGTTTGTACAGAAGTAACTGGAAGACAGTATATATACAGTGTTAAAGAGATGTAAAATGTGAAAGGGGTGCTTGCTGAAGTTTCCTGGGTTTGTTCAGAGAGGAACAAGGCTCAATCTGACTACATACAGCTAAGGTACAAAACACAATTACCAAATACTCAGGCCACAGCAGAAGTTGTAGCATTTTTATATATTTGCTATTTACAAGGCAACTACAAACACTTGGTTTTCAAAACTTTTTAAAAAGGGGGTCGGGAGGGCCTTTACATGATCTCCATGAACTTGCTCTCTAAGGACACAAAGCTGCTTAAATTACAACTCAACAGTGAATTTCAGATGAGCTACCCGTAAAAACTCACTTTGGGTTTCCAGGGCATCATACAATTACCAGTAGGACTTCAAAAATGAGTTAATGTGACCTTCAGAAGATAGCACAAGGTACATCTATTTATTCAGAATGCTGCCCATAGGTAGAATGAGTAAGAGTTTTGAAGTCAGGATAGAATTAACTCATTGGTTGTAACAACCAACAAGTTGATTAAAATACACACTGAAATGCTGTAATTTCAAGTCTTGAAGATAGACATTTCAGCTTATAAAGAGCCTTTAAAATCCTGTATGGGTAATAACATCACATTTATAAAAATAAATAAAAAACAAAGAGAATAAAATAAACTAAAATGATGTAGAAAATGCAATATTATCTTTAATATGCATGTTGCATCAAAACATATTTAGGTCCTCAATGTAACATTTAAATTATTAGCTATTTTATGTAAATAATAGACAATTAAAGAATATGAAATGGCTTACCCTAATTTTTTAATTATGGATGATAAAAACTTGTAGTCCTAAAATATATATTTAGTAGGTTAAAAAGAAAACTCTCCAAAACTTTTTAGCATAACAATCCAAATATTTATCAAAACAAATATGACACTAAATCATTACAGAATACTTTCACTCACAGTATCACTTTCTCACAACACACTTACTCCTTCAATAATGACTTAAAGAATTATTATGGGTCATGCACTTCAAGGAATTCATAATCAGCTACAGGATACTACTGTATACTCAAATGTTTTCAAGAAGAATACCTACATAATATAAAAGTATGTTCTAGGTAGAATGAGGGGATGGATGGTCAATGCTGCAAAGAACCAGCGAAGAAAGGGCACTGGGTTTCAATTCATCTCTGTACCCTAATTTCCTAAATGCAGTGTTTAGCATATAAATGACAATTAACTCTAGGTAGGTGGCAATAAACCACATTTTTCAGATTAGGCACTTGAAACTCACAAAAGATTACTTGTCTAAGAACACGAAGATAGAAAAGGCATTGCCAGGACTGGAATCCAAGTCTTTTACCTTCACATCGAATACTCACTTGAACAGTATTCACTAAAGAAAGAACACAGAGTAGCAGGTAGCTTTTTTACTCTAGGCCACTAAAATGATGTTTTAAATCAAGTATAACCATAAAACTGACTATGACCAACAGCTTCTGCACACTCAAGACAAACCGGGTAAGTCTGAGCAGCAGACAAGTTTCTTTTGTTTCTGGCCAATCCAGTTTAATGAAACTACAAAAACCACAACCAAAATCTAAAAGGCCTCAGAGATAAATTGAGCCACTATGGGGATTATGGAAACAACTTCTTTTGCCAGTAACCTGAAACTATCAATAAATTATGATATTAGATTTAACTAAAGAACTGCATTTTTTTAAATTAAATTTATTGGGGGTAGTTATCAAGTTAGTTACATTATCTAAATTTCAGGTGTACAAGGGAACTAACTGCATTTTTTAAAAATCCAGGACATTAACCAAGTTAAATTTTACTTAAATAAAAATCAAGACACTGATTCAGCAGCAAGCACCTAATATGCAGAATAAACTAGCAGACAAGGGATTGTAAAGAACAGTTGCTAGAGGTTTCATTTATTCCTTTGAGAAGTCTGTAACAGCTATTTGAACTATACATAAGCACTATAAAAAAATACACAAACATAAAGCTATTACATGCTAAGAACAAATACTAGGTTTATATAACAATCTACAAATTATATTTATTATACAATACCCACCAAATTCTTATTCCACCACTCTACCTAGGTAGGTACTCTGATGTCACTGTAGTTCCAAGATATGGAAAGGCTATGATCACCAAACCAAACAGCATCCTGAAGAACCTGTTGGGTCCAAGATCCTTTCCAAGCAGGAAGACTGGTTGCACAGTAGGGAAGAGCCAGCTAACGTTACAAGTTTAGAGTGAAAAGGCCAATAGATATTATTTCCAAACAGGTTTATGAGTACACCATCATGTTAAACACAATGATATTAAATTATGCCCCCAAGAAGCCTACAGTCCAGTCATGAAAACAAAGCAACACATGTCAACAAATTTAGCACTATAATCCCAAAATGAAACCTATCTATACAAGCATAAAATAAAAGAAAAAGGAAATTATTTGAAGGGCTGAGTTGAAATGAACTTAAAGTGATTTAAATAAGGGAAAAGTGCAAGTCAGGCTGGCAGTAGCGAGAACTAGAGTGAAGACAAAAAGCAACAAGCAGGTTACTTTTTCAATTTGAGTCCATCAAATTACCTCAGCAAACAGGGAAAAATAAAAGGGCAATTGTTACCACACTTGCTCAAAAAGATCCCCACCCACCCACTTAAAATTAAAACAGAAATAGAAAACCTTCTTTGATTCTATTAAAAAATTAAAATGTCTGCCCTGGCTGGTGTAGTTCAGTGGATTGAGCACGGGCTGTTAATCAAAGGGTCCCGGTTCGATTCCCAGTCAGGGCACATGCCTGGGTTGCAGGCCAGGTCCCCAGTGGAGGGCCATGTGAAAGGCAACCATACATTGCTGTTTCTCTCCTCTCTTTCTCCCTCCCTTCCTCTCTCTCTAAAAGTAAATAAAATCTTAAAAAAAAAATTAAAATGTCTGATATTAGAAAGTCCGTTTCATAAGAGCCACATACCAAAGATAGGAATATATTTTTCAATAATAAAAATGTAAAAAACAACCAGCACTGGCAAGGATGTAGAGAAATGGGAACCCTAGTGCACTGCTGGTAGGAAGGCAGACTGATGAAGCCACTGTGGAAAGCAAGCAGTATGAAGATTCCTCAAAAAATTAAAAGTGGATCTGCCTTATGAACCAGAGATTCCACTTCTGGGAACGTACCTGAAAAAAACCCAAACCCTACATCAAAAGAATATATGCACCCCTATATTCATTGCAGCAATATTTACAATTGCCAAGATGTGGAGGCAACCCAAGTGCCCATCAACAAATGAGTGGATGAAACAGCTGTGGTGCATTTGCGGTGAAGGGGGTGAATCTTACCTTTTGCAACAGCATGAACTGACCTGGAGAGTATTATGCTAAGTGAAATAAGCCAGTCGGAGAAAGACAAGAATTGTACCCTAGGATTTCACCTATACGTATGTGGAATCTAATGAACAAAATAAACTAACAAAATAGAGACGACTCAAAGATTCAGAGAACTGACAGCTATCAGACTTGAGGGGGTTTGGGGGGCTGAGTGAAAAGGTGAAGAGATTAAGCAAAAAAAACTAACTCATAGACAAAAACACAATAATAATAATGTAAAGAAATTTGTTTAAAATTTCTCTAAAAAGGATTAGCAAATTTATTCAGTAGGCTGAATGGTGAAAAATTATCTAGCATGGTGATGAAAAATCAAAATAATTTTAACAGAAATCAGGCCCAAATTCCCCTATCAATTTAGCAGCAATTTCAATAATTATAAAGTACTGTAACTTATCTTCAAACTACCATTAACCTCCCCAATCACGACTAGTGATAAGAAACTACTATCTTTCATTAATGACTTCAAAATAACTAACATAACTTCCTGAATCTAGTATCTTACACTTCTTTAGCAGTTTGTAGCTTTTCAGAGCCATTATATTCACTGGGTCTCACAACCACCCAGTGAGGTAATACAGTGATTATCCACTCCCATTTTACAGATAAAATAACTAGAGACCTGATAAGGTGAGTGAATAGCTCAAGGTCAACAACAGGCATTTACTGGCAGGGTATGAATTCCTAAGCCAGTTTGTGTCTCTTTGCTAGGACGATGTCTTTAAAAACAGGAACACAAAACCTTATACAGATAATATAAATTAGGTAAACTTAAAAGTTAAAATGGACAAGTAAACATTACTTCAAATTTACTTTGCTAGAAACCACTGATTTTACCCTGGCCTAGTATTCCCTTCATTTTTAAAATATAATTATTTTGGTTTAGCACCTTCTGGAACTCTAGCTGCCAAAAGTGTTTTGAAACTTCTAGAGAATGCAAAACTAAAACAAAAAGTCTGTTCATGGACACAAACTAAACAGTAAATGTCAGCTAAGCAGACTGAAAAACCACTCAAACTCCTGAAAAACTGGGGAGCAAATGGAAAAAATTATAATCTTAATTACAGTTCTTCAATTCTTCTGGATATTGGCACATTCATAGACAGGCAGTTGTGGACAAAGCCCACAAACCCCAATCGTGTTAATGTGCTCTCTTAAGCTTAAAATAAATGAAATAAGAACTCTTTAAACAACCTCATAAAAGTGATACAAAAGCCACATTAATTCAATATTCGTGGGGCTAAACACAAGGACTTTCAAAAGAATTAGAAATTGTGTTTAAAACTCACACTTAATATTAAGTTCTTCGCATGGTGTAAATACGAATATAAGCCTCATTAACACCCTTTGCAATTTATTGTCTCTAAACCTCTGTTAATTCCACTCCTCAAGCCTCACTGGGCCCCTTCTCCAACCTCTCACCCCCCCCCCCCCCCCCCCCCCCCGTGTAAATGCGACACGCACAGGCCTCATATACAGGCCTCTTGCCTTTTTCTCTAACAACCAGGACCTTTGTTCTGAGACTCGTTTTCTCACCCCACTCAATAGCTCTTTCAACTTTCTACCCCGTATATATTTTTGTTTTGTTTTTAGAGAGGAGATTCTGAGCCTCAACTTTCTGGGTCTTTAAAAAAATGAAATGCCAAAAATATCTAAAGAGACTGGAAAGGACTAGAAAGTTACACAAACTAAAGGGCCTACAAAACGTAGTGAAGCCTGGGGTTCGGGTGATTTGGCAGCCCAGGCAACGTCGGGGAACGCCAACCAGGAAGGGAGAAAGCAGGGGAGCAGCTGCAAGTCCACTCGGGACCGATTTCCCTGTGCTATTCAACGTCCCGCCCACCCCCACCACACACACACCAACGTTTTAGACATTAAGAGTCCCTCCCCCAATTAACTAACGAAGCAATTAAACTATACCCACAGCCAGACATGATGCTGAAGCTAAACCTCCCCCCAGACAACCCGCCTTATCAGAAACAAATCTGTCTGAGGGTTGAGGAGCAGCCCCTTCCGTTCTCGTCTCATCACACGAGGGTAACTGACTCCCTCCCGTGCCTCGGCAGGAGTTGCAATGTCTTAAGTTAGTTTCCCCCGATGTGCATATTTTAAAAATCTTCATTAATTTCTCCCTCTAAAAATTTAGCCCTTCTCTTATTCTGAGGAAGGGAGCGACATGAAGGACAGGATTTGAGATTTTACAATCTTCTCCCCTGTAACTTGCTTCTGAACTAGAAACCCACTCACTGTGAAGAACGGAGGAGAGGGTGAACTGAATGGACAAACGTTCTAATAGGTTTTATGTAATCCACATATAAATAAATTAATCGCCTGACTCGCTCTGAATGCTAATAACGGTTGGAGTGACAAATTGGTCCACCACCACCCCCAAGTCCCGGGCCCCCTCCCCACAATTCCCATGCTGATCTATTGAGAAGGATGCTCCGCTCCTCTCGGCCAAGTTTCTCGGCCTCTTTTCACGCCCCCCCCGCCCCCCCCGCATGCCCATGCCCGTCTCGTCGTTATCCCCCCTCAGCTTCAACTTCCCACGACTAAAGCAACTGCCAAGCGCGGACCCCGTCTCCGGCCTCGCCTGCCCGCCCGCAACCGTCCCTCTTGGCAGGAAAACCCTTACTGCGGTCTAAAGTCACTCCGGCCTCTACCTCCTCTGACCCCCGTTTCCCACAACTGTTGTCACTCGAGCTGCTCCCTAGTTTCCATTTCCGGGCCGTCCCAGGCCCTGGAGCCTCCCCTCTCCCGGTTTCCGGGCCCCCATCCCATTTCCGGGGAACCCTTGCCGTCTTCACACTCCCCACCTGCACTTCCGGCCCCCCACTTTCTCTCTTCCTAGACGCCCTCCAAGCTCATAAGCCCACTTCCGGCCCCCCACCCCCTCCGGGCTCCCTAACACCCGCACGCCTCACCCCGGCTCCGAGAACGGCCCTCCTCATGGCGGAGGACAGAAGGGGGCACCCACCGACCGCCCCCCTCAGCTCCCGCACGGTCCGGGTCCCTCCGGCCGCGGTCTCTCTCGAGCGCCTTGCCAGTCAACCCCGGCCCGGTCCTTCCGCAGTCCCGCCGCCGGCGCCGGGAGAAGGCCGAGCGGGGGCCGAACCGCGGCGCTGACACAACTGGGCTTCCTGGGACTTTCTGTTTGAGCTCCTCCCGCCCAACCCCGTAACCCCCCCCCCAAATCTCAGCACATCACCCTCCCCCCAGGCCTGGCCCCACCACTCGCAACTGCGCCTCAGTTACCTAGTTTGGCCCCAAAGTCTCCGGTCCGGACTCGGTGGCGCGGCAATAACTTCCACTCGCTCCCCCCACCCCCCGACGGCGGCGGTGGTGGCGGCGGCTCCTCGGGTCCCTTCAATTATCAGCTGAGCCGCAGCACCGCGGCCGGCGTGCGCCTCCGTCCGCGCCGCCTCCCTCCTCGCTATTCCAACACCCTCAGGGAACTACTTTTCCCTCCGGCCAGACGGGCTCGTCCGCGGGACAGGCCCCGCTGCCTACTCGTGGCCCATCACATCGCCCCTCCCTCTCCCAACGCCCGAATCGACTTCCCCAGCGGCCTGCAATCTCCTCCCGATCCCTTCGAGGGACCAGGAAGGGGAATATGAAGCTTCACTTGATATCCCTCCGCCGGGGTCACCCCCCGCCCCTTCGTGGTAGCAGGAACTAATTCCCCTTCGGGTCACCGGAGACCTGAGGCAAAAATTTCACGGAGCAGAGTTCCCTGAGACCCTTGGGAAAGGGAACATTACCCCAAGGTAGAACCCCCCTGTTAGCTCAAAAGCGGGGTTCGATTTAAACTAGGGCTTTGGCCTCATGACCCCAATCAAACCCCGCCCCTTCCTGGTTGTCTTAGCGACGACGGTGGCGTCCCAAGATGGCGTCGTGGCTGCCGGAGACTCTGTTCGAAATTGTAGGACAAGGCCCGGCGCCGAGCAAAGACTACTACCAGTTATTGGTCACTCGATCCCAGGCAAGTGCGAGCCGCGGTTTACCCTTTCTACTACCCGCCCGCCCTGGTGGAGTCCAGATCGCCAGGCGGGCTAGGCCGAGAGTGACTGGGGCACGCCGGAAGCTGCTGGTCCCAGTTCCAGGCCCGCAGATTTTCCTCGTCACCTCGGCCTCCTCCTGTCCGCCTGGCGGCCCTTCCTGTCCCTTCACAACCCCAGACCGGCTCGACCCAGGCGAGCTTTCTTTGCCCACCCCACCACCCAACGCCGCTCTCTCCCTTCCTGCCACTTGGGGTTCCTACCCGTAGAGTTCCCTCGGCACGAAGAGAAAAACAGGCGTCCCGGGCTTGCGTGCAGCCTCACCTCAGCGTGGGAAGGAGGAAAAGAAAGACTCAGCCAAGTGTCCCGAGGAGGAGCCGGGAGGGGAGGGGGAGTGGGGACGATCTCTTTCCCAGGGTAGATTTTGAAAACCTTATCGTGGTCTTTACGTGGACCACGGCCATATCGTAACTTCCTTATTTCTAGTAGGAACTAATCGCCGAGAGCTTTGCCCTTACCTTTTGGGAGCCCTGCTATCCCATTGAAAGTGTTGAGGAGGGTGGTACAGAAATGTTTCAGCTGCTCTGCGCGTCAGCCCCACCCATAATGACATCTGCTGCACAACAATAAGACCGAGGATTATGTTATTGCTGGAGTAAAGTGCCCATCGGCCTGTTTTTATGACAACTTTAGCAGCAGAAGGTGGGCTTCTGGATGATTTATTGTGCCCATGAAATGGTGGGCTTGAACCGGGCCTCCATTCGGAACACGTTTGTGATTCCTGGCCGAGCTTACGCCTGTCACCGAGACAGATGTTCATGCACCTTGCACTGTAATAGATGGTATTGGTATAAAATGAAACTTAGAACTTTGTATGTATTTGTTTTGGTGTAAGTAGTGAATAATTCATCATTTTTCTCCATGAATGGGTTTTGTAGTTTCAAAAGACCTTTTAAAATAGAAATAATACATACTTTGTTTTTAAATCTAAAATTTATAACTATTACATATGTAATATTAATATTACCACGTGATGACCTGTCAAACTTAAATTTTTAATCAGATTTTTTCAGGAATTTTTACACATTTAATTGGAATTTGTTAATTGTTTAAATTTAATTTTTTGTACAGTTTTTAGGAATGACTTTATCATTTGCTTTAAGATGTATGATCATGACAATTCTTCACTTTCTATCTTGAGTGATTAAAACCATTAATATCTTCTTACCCTGTTTCTACTGTATTTTTTATTTTTATCTACTTCAAGTAAGAATGTACTAATTTCCATAGTTTTTTCCATAATGGGCTTTAAAAAATTTTTTTGAGCACTACTTTTTCTTGAGGGTCTGGTATTACAAGTGTACTATATTCTAGTGTAAGCCTCAGCAAGTTGAATTCTTGCTTCCCTTTTCGTTTTAATTAACCATAGGAGCGCTCCTCGCATTAGTTTTCCTCAAGAATGCTTCTGTCGTTGATGTTGTTCGGACTTTGCTCTCTAGTCTAACTTGGGCACATGCCTTTCTTCAACTACTCTTCTGTGAAATCTACCCCACCCCCAAGTATTCTTAATTTATTCTTTCTTCCAACTTTTTTTTTTTTTTTGCTACAGATCAAAAACTCTTCTTTATTTTAGGCCCTATTCTTTCCTGAGAGGATCCATTTTCTTTTTTAAGCAGACTAAGTATATTTACTACAGTTCTACCAGTGAGAGTTAATGTCAAATCCTATTAATTCATTCTCTTTTTTTAAAGTAAAATTTGTTGTAAAAAATAGTAAGCCAAAAAATAGTCTTTTCAGTCATCTATCTTGAGAATATGCTATTTTCTAACCACAAGGTATTTTTTCTAAGTCTCAACACAGGAAACCAAACATCCAGTCAGAGCTGGTCTGACATAAATAAGTACTAAAAGACTAGAATTAGAATGTGTGTGTGTTTTTGTTTTTTTTTTTTTTTAAGATTTATTTATTTATTTTTAGAGAGAGGGGAAGGGAGGGAGAAAGAGAGGGAGAGAAACAGCAATGTATGGTTGCCTCTCACATGGCCCTCACTGGGGAGCTGGCCTGCAACCACGGCATGTGCCCTGACTGGGAATCGAACCGGGCGGGACCCTCTGGTTCCCAGGCCCACGCTCAATCCACTGAGCCACACCAGCCAGGGCAGAACGTGTTTTATAAGATGGACTTTTTTTTCTGGAATAATTGTCTAAAACTTATTCTTGTACAATTTCTGCCTTTATTCTCCCAAATATTGTACATTATCCAAAATATGCCCCAGGTTTAGATAGATTTTCACTCTGATTCCCTTTTTTATACTTTTTTTTACTGGGCTTACTTTTATTGGCTTTAAAACGAAATAACTGCACATTGGACATGGATTTGAAGGCAGATAGCTCTCTCTTATTAGAGTCGTACCACAATTGGCAAAGTCCGCAATATAAATGTTGTGCATAAATATTTCCTTTGCCATCTGGCTTATACAGTATCATTAAAAAGATTTTAAGGCTTACAGAGGCATTCCCAATTAACATCTTGATGCCATGTTTTTGTTGGGTTTGTTTTGTTTGAAAAGGGTACTTATAGAATACAACTTGGGGTCAATATAGTTTAGTGCTCAAATCTGATCTTTATAATGGTGATAAAAGGCTTAGAAAAATCAGTACACTACTTTCTAAATCAAAGATCCAATTATTCTTACTGTAGATTTAGTGTGTAGTCTTATTTAGGCCAGGGATTTATTTTACATTTAGCTTCTAAGAAAGTCTTAAGTTGTGCTCCTGAATGAAGGTCCTTTCCTTAATTTTTATCAGCAACTTGGCATTTACTATGGAGACGCAAAATATAAGAAGATTCATGGCCTCAAAGAATTTATCATTCATTCAACAAATATGTATTGAACACCTTTTATAAGTCAGGTACTATTTTAGTTTTTGAGAAACATCAGTGAACCAAAGTCCCTCCTCTCATGAAGCATGTTAATATAGTGAGGAGAATATAGTTGAGTCATTTGATTTATATAACACTTAAATGGTTTAACTTTTGTGTCTTTTTTTTAAGTCCCAAAGAAAATTACCAAGTTAATGAATAGCACAGACATTTTAAAATCTGTGAGTCCAGAGGAAGCAAAAACCACTTTAGAATGAGAGGCCCAGGAGGGTACTATTACAAGTATTTTGTTCTTGAAAGTCTGCCTTCTTTGTGCTCTCAAAATGAAAGTGTGGTCAGAATTGGTGGCTTAGGTTTAATGTAACAGACATTGGAAAGCTGCTAGAAATAGAACCCATATGCTAAATAGATGAGAATTGGCAGGTATGGCCTCCTGCCACTAATAACCTAGATGGTTGTCCCCGGAGCACCATCCTGTTCTATGTGAAGGAAGAAGAATCGGGTGGTAGGTTAGTCTTATTTTACCTATCTTTCTAAATCGTACTCAAAACTCTAAAAATATACCTGAAGCTAATATCTGAAAAAAAAAATCTAAAATCTCACTCCCCCGAAATGGCAAATATTTTTGACATGCTTTAGAGTTGTAACGCTATGACAAACAGATTGTATGCCAGCCTGTGACAGCAAACTGTTACCTCAGTGACTCCTGAAAAGGGGAGGAAAGAAAACTAGACTTGGTGACTTCTGCTTGACAGACTTTGCAACAAAGAATTATGCCAATGCTGTTTCAAGCTCCAAACCAACTTTAAAGATTTAAAATTTAAGTACAGTCTAATGAAAATGGTATTACATGCACCTGTTGACCCAGCAAATTCATATCTAGGATTTTGTATCCCAAAACGCTTTCACACATGCACAAGATATGTGAGCAGGAATATTCACTAAATTAAAATAATTGTAAAAACATCTTTTCTATAGAATACTATGCAAATTTTTAAACACTCTGCAACCTTTTAAAAATGATGTGATGGATCTCTTATTTATTCAGTAGACCAAATAAAATCTTTACCAAGAACAGCAAGTTGCTGGCTTAAACATCGTATGATCCCATTTTAAAAAAACTACAGCTTTATCTTGTTTTAAATAAATGTTGGAGGGAAAGCTGGAGCAATTCGCTCTTAGGGATTGCTTTCACTTCCTGCATTACCTATTTCTGAAAGATTGAATTTTTCTATAATGAGAATTTATTTTTATAATCAGAGAAAAGCAATAAAGATTTAAAATAGATAACTTGTACTCAGAGAAGTTGCCCTACTCTGTGCACCAGCTTCTGCCAATATCACCAGCACCACCTCCCACATTAAATGATAGGCAGCATTAATAACTGTTGTCACCAAAGATCCTGCTGTGTTTTTTTCGGGGCGGGAGGGGGGGGCAGTGCGCATCATGTAAATATACAAATTTAGAGAGGTATAAAATGGATCATAATAGTTACTTGGGACATTTTAAGGAGATGTTAGTCTCTAGAAACTTCTGATTTTATATTTTTGCATTTGTTTTTGTTTTTAATGTAGGTAATCATTATTTTACCCTCTCTTGCCTTCTTGGTTGTCAGAATGTACTAATGAACTTACAAAAAGATGTGGAGGATGAAACAAGGCAAAAGTGGTAAACTGAATAGATTTGTTTGCCCTCCAATAAAGCTTAGAAAACAGAATTCCTCAAGTAAATTGCAGTCATATTAAGTAGACACCAGATTGCACATTTTGGGAACGGAAAAGGGTGCAGTCAACTTGATGTTGTGATCGTAATTTCCCAGGGAACCCGGGAACCTCTGAATCATGCTCTTGTAGGCCTGTCCCCCACATAAGGTCCCCAAGAGTCAAGTACATAGAGAAGATGAAAAAGCCACAGAGAGTAAACGGGTTTACATCTGCATACTCTTTCCTTATCTCTCATGGAACCCTCCCACTGGTGGAACTGAATGTTTCTCTAGACCAAAGCTACCTTGTCCATTCTGCCCAGTGGCCAGCAGCTATGGCCAAAATGTTTTCACACACAAAGAACGGCTGCTTCTTTTAAAGCCCAAAATCAGCAGAACACTGTACTTGCATTTATGTATGTTACTCTTTTGTGCATGGCTTGACCTACCCTCCCTCTTTTCCAGCTGTCTCCCACAGTCCTTTCTTTCCCCTCTGCTGTTAAAAGGTAGGCTTTCCCCTTCTTCACTGCATTTTAGAACCTTCAGCCCCACCCTGCCCAAGGAGGATTTTGGTTTTCCCTGAGCCCCTTCTGACTGCAGCACCTGCTGTAAATATACCCTTCCCTGCCCTACAGGTTCTGCCAGGTGTTTATCCCTCTGCGTTACTCTTCTATTGCTCATATCTGACACACTTCAGAAAAGTGATTTCTAGCCTGTGACGCTCCAGGATGTGCCCCTTTAGGGTTGTGAAATCACTTTTAATCCACAGTTTCAATTCCTTTTAATTTTTCAAGTGGCATGTGGCACTTTTTGGAGGAGAGGGATAACATAGTACAAATAATGTGATTAAGCTCCTTAAAATAACAATATTCATTGCTTTACCATACTATACCCCAAGTCATCAAATGCTTCCTAAGTCCTCATTTCAAAATTGCATGACAGCTTGACATAGCTCCAGTATTGTTCTAGGGAAATCGTTCATTCAGTACCTATGAGCACCTACTCAATCTAGGCAGTTAATTTGGTTTCACCCTGCATTGACACAGATTTGCCTCCTAATTATATGGGGCAGTAGAGCACTTAATTGGGAGTCACTGAGTCATGGATCCTTTTATTCCTTCTGCCAGTCTGCAAGCTCTTGACCTGGGGCAAGGCACTTAATTTGTCTGGGCCCCAGTTGCCTCATCAACGTATAATAAGGTTACTAGTCTAAGAGATCACTAAGGTTTATTCCATCTCTATAATGCTAGTCACATGAAAGTAGTGTTTTATCCTGAAGAAAGCCCTGGATTTTTTTTTTTGTTGTTGTTGTTGTTTTTAAGAAAAATTAAGTTTGCATCAAAGATTCTGTCTTAGTAGCTAGATGTATGGCCTGGTGTAAATCTTCACCTGCCAGAGGTTCCATTTCTTCATCTGCAGAATGCACTGTTCAGCCCTTGACTAGTTCACAGGTATGGTGAGAACCAAATGTGTATAAAAAAAGAATTCCAGGCCAGTGTTTCTCTAAGAGGTTTCGTGATCAAATAAGTTTGGAAAATGTAGAGTTAAACAGAATTCTATTTGCTTCTCTTCTCTGGGAATTTTTAGAGCCTTTAAAATTCTACTGTGCAGTGTGAACCTCCAAGAGGAGATGGCAGCGTGGAGGTTCTCCCGCGAGCATGTGACTATGGGACCCATTTTTCTCTGAGCATCTCGGAAACTGAGCTTCTGTGGAATGTTCCTTGGAAGACACTCAGCAGTGTGCTTGGTGTATGGCAGCAAATACTGAAAAATGTTTAAGGACTTGTGTTACATTGTCTTCTTCCAATGAGAAATTAGTCATACTTCACTCTTCAGTGAAAATGATTGTAGTAACTTGTTAGTCATCTCATGACTTATTTTATTTGTTTTTAACCATCAGCCTTATGTTTCCACAAAACATACAATGTTTTTATTGGGATTATAATGAACGTGTAGATTACTTTGTGCTGGATTGATATCTTTACTCTCAAGTTTCCAGTCCACAAATATAGTATATACTTCCTCTTAGAATTTTTTAGTTATTCTCTAATTTTGCTCAGTGATTTCCCATAGTGTCGAAGTCTTACGTGTATTTTCTTAGATTTCTAGGTGTTTGACTTCTTGTTCTATTTTAAGTTAAATTTTTTTAAATTGTATTTTCTGTTTGTAACTAGTAACAAAAACAATTGATTTGTGCTTCTAATAAATTTCTTTTTATCTAGATTTTTAAAAAAGATTTTTTATTTATTTTTATTTGTAGAAAGAGGGTAAGGGAGGGAGAAAGAGGGAGAGAAACAGCAGCCCTGGCTGGTGTGGCTCAAGATTCTCTGAGGCATTCATGTCATCTGTGAATAATGACATATATTTCTTCCTTCCCAATCCTCATGTGTTCTTTATCCTTGCCTTACTGCATTAGCTAAGACTTCCACTAAAATATTGAAAAGAAATGACGCCAGGCATTCTTTTCTTGTTCCTAAACTTATGAGGAAGACTTTTCATATTTTGCCATAAAGTATAATATTTGCCCTAGGTTTATAAAAATCAGACTAACAACATTTTCTTATATTTCAAATTTGCTAAAAATTTCTATTTTGAATAGATAGTGGATGTTATTTAAAAAACAAAAACAAAAAACTATGATCTTATAGCTACATACTAAAATTTAATTTGCTGTTCTCCAAATAAGTCTTCATATCAAATATCTTGGCTTCAGGACCACCATGCTCATTATACCTTAAGTAGCTCTCATCGCTCTCCCACTCTGTCATTGGACACTTGGGCCCAACCATCTGGATCACTTCCTGTTGTCTCGCCACACCCAAATGCTCTCTGCCCTTTGGGTGTTAACTAAAATGCCCACTTGACATTTCAGATCAGTGAGGAAATAGAGAACCATTCAATAATTATTGTGACAATTGGCTATCAAAATCGTCACAATATTTTACAAATTACCTACTTCATACTATATATTTCAAAGTTATCTTTCATGTACTATATATTTTAAAGTTTTATATGGATTGAAGAGCTAAGTGATATGTGCACAAGTATATACTATGAAAGTGCCGTAAGAAAAAAAGAGAGAATATGGTTTTAATCTGGAGATAGAGTCTACGCAAGACTCCAAATCTGGAAGCCATAAAGGAAAGGAATAGTGTTTCACATACATTTAAATAAAATTTTGTTTCATGAATGATACTTAAAACAAATTTAGTAAACTTCCTAGGAGAAATGTTAACAACATATTTACCAGGCAAAGGGTTAATATACTCTGTATTCAAAGATTACAAATCCTACAAATTAATAAGATAAATAGTCTCAAAAAATAGGCAAAGGCTATGAACAGTTACTAAAGAAATACACAGGATTAATAACCAAGTGAAGTTTATATATTAAACTGTTAATAAACAGTTTAAAGCCGTAAGGTACAGATTTTTTCACTGGCAACATTGATCCAGGTTGGTAAGGCGAGAAAGGGCTTCGTTGAGTGTTTGCTGCACACCAAGTCCTGGGCAGTGCCGACGTTGCAGAAATGGAGGTGCCCTTCCTGAAGAAGCTTGCAGTCCGGCGGGGAGACAGACAAACAGAGGACGGCAAGGGGACTTGGACGGCGGGGATGTTGAGCCTCTGGTGAAAGCGCGGGAAGGAATCCTGAGTAGGCCAGGGAAGACTTCATGAGGACTAGATGTGAGCTGAAAGGAAGATGAAGAGCTGGGGACAGTCATGTGGGCCAAGGATGTGTGAGCCCAGCGCTTGTTCTGGGGGTGACTGGATAAGTCATGTGCCATTGCAGATTGTGAAGCTGGGTGTCGCGACCACTGACTGTGCAGCCAGGGAACAGATCAGGAAGTGCCTGGAAAATCAAGAATTAAGACTTGATCCAGCCAGTCTGTGATTTTCAAATTACCCTTTGGTTTTACAAATAAATGGACTAGTGATGTCCCACAAGCATTTTATTCAAGTCTCCTTTTTGGGAATGGCTCCCACCAATTTAAAACTCGTAATGCAAAGGAAGTACCTACACTCTCAAATGTTTTAGGTATCAAATTTTAGCACCTGGTGCTTCCAAAATCTAGATGAAAATGTTTTGGTGCAGACCACAGAGGAAAGCATCTGTCATCACTGTGAATACAGTAGAATTTCTCACAAATGTGTCATTGGGAGGGCCGAGCTGTGACCAACACTGTTTGGACTCATGCCTGTACAAGGCAGGTACCATCAGAGAGAGAAAGCCTGAAAACCAGGAGAAGCCCAAGTGCACCAGCTCAGCACAGATCTTGGAACACAGACCACCTTGTGATGATAACATCAACCTGGAGAGTTAACACATAGGAAGTAATGTTCAATGCTTTTTGTCTGAACTTGGTATTTGAGGAGGACACAAGAATTTGGTAGCTATTGTTAATGATTCAACTCTAAAATGAAAGTCTTAACTACTGTCACATTTTTGGATCTGGATCCTCTGAATTGAAGAGTACCCTAAAATCAACAATTAAAACAAAATGGTTTTAATTCATTCACGAATGTTTGAGTGCTTTCCGTGTAACGGGTGCCACCGGGTGCTGTGCCAGCCAGTAAGGATACAACAGGGAGAAGAGCATATGTTCTTCACCCTAATGGAGCCAGGTGCTGAGCAAATAAGCACAAAAACTGAACTACGATTGTGAACCAGACCACCAGTCAACCAGGGTAAGTGCTCTTAAAGAGAGACGCCTAAGTGCTCCAGGATGTGGCCTGGACAGGGAGGCCAGGAAAGGCCTCTGGAGGAGGTGGGTGAAGCTCGACCTGCGATCCGTCGGCTTAGGTGGCTGGAGAGAAGGCCGGTGCAGCTGGAGTGCAGAGATCGGGGTGGTGAGGCCACGCAGGCTTCTAAGAACGTAATCGGGAGCTTTGTCCTGACACTGAGAGAACTGGAGTCACTGACTTTTAAGAGGAATGAAGCAGCTGGAATACTGAATTCTAGTGATTGTGAGGTACATTTTTTTTTCTTTTTTTTTTTTTTTTTGCATCTTAACCCCAAAATGAAAGTTTAATTAGCTTTTTTTTCTGGGTTATACATAAAATAATAATGCAGCGTACAGTCAGTGGCACTTTAGAGTTGATGAAATGCGGTAATCAGGTTTGCATTTTTAAAGGATCAGTCTGGATATAATCTGAACAAATTTATTTTCTGCATGGATCAGAGTTTCCTTTTTCTTATAAGAGAATGCAGAAATTAACTGACTAGTGCTGAGTAACACTAATACTCACTTTCATCTGTATTTCACTGCCTCTGCCTAATTTCAAATTTCTCTTTATCAGAATAATTTCTTTATTCTGGTTAACTTTATAATAAGTAAATATTATTAATTTGGACTTGTAAAAAATCTGTCTTCAAAAAGTACCCCTTTTATTCAATACATAAACATAAATTGATAAAGACACAAAAAGGTACAGATGAACTGTGTACAAATTTCTGCCCTGGCTGGTGCTGCTCAGTGGACTGAGCGCAGGCCTGCAAACCAAAGGGTCGCCGGTTCGATTCCCAGTCAGGGCACATGCCTGGGTTGCGGGCCAGGTCCCCAGTAGTGGGTGCATGAGAGGCAACCACACATTGATGTTTCTCTCCCTCTCTTTCTCCCTCCCTTCCCTTCTCTCTAAAAATGAAATAATAAAACCTTTTAAAAAATAATAAAGTGGCTCAGTGGATTGAGTGCCAGCCTACAAACCAAAGGGTCGCTGGTTCGATTCCCAATTGGCACATGCCTGGGTTGTGGGGCCAGGTCCCCAGAGTGGGTACATGAGAAGCAACCACACGTTGATGTTTCTCTCCCATTTTCCCTCCCTACCCTCTCTAAAAATAAATAAAATCTTTTTTTTAAAGAACTCTTTATTTAAAAATAATAATAGTAAAATCTGTATGATTTCCCTTCATAAACGGAAAAACTATGAAAAACCAGAAGTTTGAAAACTACCGTTCAAGACAGCAGGGACCCACTGCAGATTCTTGCAGAGGGGAGGGACACGACCGAGGCTTCGGGCCGGAACTCAGACCCGGGCACGGCCGTGTGGGGGAAGTCCCTGCGAGAATGGGAGAGGAGATGAGCCAGTGAAGTGGTTTTGTTTCATATCCAAAAAAAGTATATAATACTTTTTACCTCCTCATAATATTTTAAGGATTTGAGGAAGTAAGGTATACAAACTATTGACAATTTCTTCCCTGCCTTACATTTTTATTCTGGTAAGTTCCATAATTTTGAGATGAGGCTTTCTCTCGAAAGCTAGAATGTCTCTGGCGTTTTTTTAAAGGAGAGGTTGGCATTCAGCAGGAAAAGAAAATGTTTATGCATTCCGTAGCCTTTGTGCCCCACCGTCTTGGTGATGGCCTCCAGCTCCTCCATCCCTCTCTTCCACATGGTCATTACTTCCTGCAGGTACCCAGGGTTCTCTCCTCCTTGAAGACGTGGCCATCCGAGTCTTTACAGAGGCTCCACACACAACACTCTGAAGGAGCCAAGTGTCAAGTATGAGGTGATGGAAGAAGATTTGACTTTGGGTGTTAGGCACACAACGCAATATACAGATGATGTATCATAGTAATGTACACTTGAAACGATATAATCTTATTAACCAATGTCACCCCAATAAATTTAATGTAAAAAAGAAGCTTAGAGACAGGTGCATTTTTAGTGCTTTTGTATTTTGCTTGCTGTATCATTTATTTTTCCCAAGTAGAAGACCTTATTTAAGTAGTGACTAAAAAATATTTTAAAATAAATGATACAAACATTATCTCTCAATATCACCTTTAAATGCTGATTTTTCTAAACATTTTTTTGGAGGGAGGTTAGTTACAACAAGGCCACTTCATTACTATCATAACTAAGAATATTTGATGCCTCCCTGGCTGGCGTAGCTCAGTGGATTGAGCGCGGGCTGGGAACCAGAAGGTCCCAGTTCGATTCCCCGTCAGGGCACATGCCTGGGTTGCGGGCCAGGTCCCCAGTGAGGGCCGTGTGAGAGGCAACCATACATTGCTGTTTCTCTCTCTCTCTCTCTCTCTGTCTCCCTCCCTTCCCCTCTCTCTAAAAAAATAAATAAATAAAATCTTTAAAAAAAAAAAAAGAATATTTGATGCCTACGTAAACACAGGAGACGCATTGTCATCACAGGCACTCAGCTGCAGTGTCACGTGCCTTTTGTGCGAGGTCTGTGTTTGGGAGTAATTCTGCCATAACGGTTAGGTGTGTATCTGATTTGTGGGGAAATTGGCTGTACGACCCATGTAGGTATGTGTTATGAGTTGAGCTGTGTCTTCCCCCCAAAATGTTTAAGTTTTAACCCCCAGTACCTCACATTGCAACCTTATTTAGAAATAGGGTTATTGCAGATGTTATTAAGATGATGTCATACAGGAGCGGGGTGGACCCCCTAATCCAGTAACTGGTGTCTTTATAAGAAGACAGAAGCGTGAAGGCATACACAAGACATGTGATGACCGAGGCAGAGACTGGAGTGATGCAGCAGGGAATGTCAGAGGTTGTCGGCAAGAAAGGATTCCTGTCCAGCGGGAGCGTGGTCCTGCCAGCACCTGAGTTCAGAATTCTAGCCTCCAATAATTGCTGTAGTTTGAAGCCACCCAGTTTGTGGTATTTTGTTACAACACTGCTGTAATAAGAAACTAAAACAAAATGTGAGCATATTCACCTATGTCAGTGGGAAAATACAGCGGCCATTGCATACCTTGTCTAAGCCCCATCTAAAATGTCACCATCTGCATTGTACAATCCTTTGTCCCTCCCATTGCCACAGTTAATTGGACCAAAATGGATACCTGTCTCTAGGCCAGTTAATCCATTGGTTGACCAGCAACTGTGTGATTTGTGTGGCCTGGTATGAAAGGGTGAGCCTTCTCCTAAAAATTCGGACTGAGAGACTCAAAGGTATATAGTCAATTAACACAGGGAACTGAAATAGAAAGATAAAGAGGAAGCTTAAAGTGTCCATTCTGAACCACACCCAAGCTACTGTCGAAGAGAGAAGCAGGAAAAAAAAACACCTAGGGAAGGGACATGACCGTGGTGGATGTGGTGGCACAGAGGAGGAGGATTGTCACGGGGAGCTAGGCTGAGAAGGCAAATTGCCTCTCTACAACCATTCACACCTTTCAGTAAAGACCTCTAGTTTTTTTCTTGACTAAAAGCCGCCCAACCAAAAGTTTCTTGCCCCTCCCAGACAGTGACCCTGAAACTAAGTATTCAGGACTTATTGGAATTTTGGGGGGGTGGAGCCAGGGAGGGGTGTGGGCTTCTTGAGCTGGCTCCTGAGAAATCAGGGGCAAGGCGTAGGAAGGATAATGGGAGACAGCTCAGCCCCCACCACACCCAGACACAGCACCCCAACTTCTGAAGGCACAGGAAATAGCACTGTCTGCCACTTTACCATATGCCATGTTCAGTCCCTTCTTTTCCTCTTTTTTGGATTTACCATCCCAGCATAGAAGTGTTGGTTAGGACCTTTGGGTTCTTCATCCCACTTAATTCAGCGGGTCTTCATCCTGAGGAAATAAAACCTGGAGATGTAGCAGTCTTGGCATCTCGGCCCCCATTCAGAGACTTGAGGACTTAGCAGGTCCAGGGGCCCCATGGCTAACCCAGAGGAAAGGGACTGTAGCTCTAACCTGGCTTTACTCAGCCACAGACCTTTGTCAGGACTTACCTGCTACTCGACCTCAGGACTCAGCCCCTCCATCTCCCTCCATATCTCAGGCTCCGTGTCCTTCTGCCTGTGCCTCTCAGTAATGGACCTCGAGGTCCATCTCCTCCAGAGAAAGGATCTCATTTTTATTCAGCTACTTGTCCCCATTGGGGAGGTTTGTCCCACCAGACCTCCTCATTGGCCGTTCAAGCCTGACCTTGCGTCTTGTGTTAGGTACTAATGCTTTTGCCGCCCGCATCATGTCTTCTTAGAACAGTGCCCTGAAATCACACCTCCCTCACCCATATGGCATTTGGTCCAAATAACGGGACCCAATGTTGTCAATAGCCACTCCGATTTGGAAAATCCAAGCCAATTAGATGCTGAAACTATTGAAAATAAAGCGTTCCTTTCCCCCGGCCTTGTGATGTGAGCCTGGGGCTGCAAGCAGCCATCTTGTCGCCACCAGGGTGCAGCCAATACAGGAAGAAGAAGGAAGCCAAGAGGTAAAGAGAGAGCAGATCTTTTTTTTTTTTTAAGATTGTATTTATTTTTTTTAGAAGGGAAGGGAGGAAGAAAGAGAGGGAGAGAAACATCAATGTGTGGTTGCCTCTCACATGGCCCCCACGGGGGACCTGGCCTGCAACCCTGGCATGTGCCCTGACTGGGAGTCAAACTGGTGACCCTTTGGTTCGCAGCCCGCGCTCAATCCACTGAGCTACACCAGCCAAGGCGAGAGATCAGATCTTTGTGGCATTGTTGCCGCTTCTGGAGCCAACTGGGCCTACAGCTTACATGCCAATAAATTTTTTTGTTGGTTTTTTTTTTCCCCCACACCAACCAGGTTAACAGAATTTTCTGTCACCTAAAACTGAAAACACCCTAACTGGTACAAGTCAGATGGCCACCCTGGTGCAATTGGTAGTGGCTGGGGTGGCAGGCCAAATGTCACCTGCAGAACACAAATTGTGCTCAAAGAAAGTCGGCCCCAGTGATGGGAGCTGTGGGTGGTACAGGCAGTTTGAACCTCAGCCTCTCCAATGTAAATAATGGGATGTAAGACAAGGTCAAAAGTTTTGAGTTCATAAGTCATGGTAGTTGTTGTTATATGACAAAAAATAAAAAATTGAAACAGTAAGTAGCCTTGTAAAGCATGTGAGTAGATACATGAAGCATTCAAGAGCTTTGACCCATTAGTAACTTTACTGGCACAGTGCGACTGAATTGGGATGTAGACAAACTGCTGATACGGATATCTCTGAAGATCTGTTCATAAAAACTGATGTGTTGAATAAAGGTGCCTGATACAAAATAGTACGTGTTCACTGAATTAAGTTTTTCCCACCTTTCTCAAAGACTACCTGCCTCTCTCATATTCTCCCCACTAGAAACCAGTTATGTTTGAGGAATCAAAACGAAATTAAAAATAAAGCTAGCAAACAAGGCAGAATTTGCATAGATGTTTTGGGCAAGTTTACGTTTCACATTAAAACACTTGCATTTATTTAACAGTTTCATTTATGACTTTCCAGTTGTTTTATATTAATTATTATAGTATTCAAACCAGAAAGATAGTATCACTTCTTTAAAAATGAGGATATCAAATGAGTTGTTTAAGGAGAATGAATTATTCATACCTAAAAGTCTAGACTATATTGCCCTGGCTGGAGTAGCTTACGGATTAAGTGCCGGCCTGAGAACCAGAAGGTCGCTGGTTCTATTCCGGGCCAGGGCACATGCCTGGGTTGTGGGCCAGTGGTAGGGGGCATGCAGGAGGCAACTGATTGATGTATCTCTCACACATCAGTGTTTCTCTCCCTTTTTCTCCCTCCCTTCCCCTCTAAGTAAATAAATAAATAAAATCTTTAAAAAAAAGAGTCTGTTATTGGACTGGCCACAAAGTCCATATGTTTTTTTCCACAAAATAAAAGACACATTTTTCATTTTCACCAATAACTTTACTGATTTGTATATTTTCAGTATGTCAGCTCTCCCCTGCATGATAGAACGTTGATTTTTCTCAATTAACATCTCGATTTGATTGCTATCAACTTCAACTGGTCTGCCCAACTAGAGCACCGTCCAGTGAGAAATCTCCAGCACAAAACTGCAAACCACTTTTGACATGTTTGTTCAGTCACAGCACCTTCCCCATAAACTGCACAAATCTTTTGCATTTCAGTTACATTTTTACCTTTCTTGAAATAAAGCATAATATGCTGAAAATGTGTATTTTTTTCATCTTCAGTAGTAAAATGGCTACACAAAAATTCACTAATTTTAGTGTTTTTTGAATGCATGCTGATATGACAGCTGTCACGATACAGTCTAACAAAATTGTTTCAAATGAAGTTAAAGACAGTTAAGCCCTACTAGGCCCATCTTATGGAAAAAAAACAAGTGACCTTTTTTGGCCAACCCAATACTATTTTAAATATAAAAGAAGAAACTAAATTTCTGATAGTTTGAAGCAGTAAGGCTGGGTTTTTAAGTATAGGAAAATAAAGAGCTTAGTTAGGTTTATTGAGAAAAATGAAAGATGTAGAGATTTGTGAGCTATAGTTTATATCAGGTTTAGACAGCTAAAGATCATTGATTTTTTTAGGAGAAAAATAATTGAAGAAAGAAATAAGGATGAATGTGGTTTATTACTGTTCTGTTTTTGATGAGAAATAGCAATGTTGGCAAAGCCATAAATTGGGTGGAGGGGGAGGGGTGGGAATTCTCGGGGTGGTGCAGAGAGAAGGCGAGAAGACAGCAGTGTAGTAGCGTTCATAAATGAATCGTAACCAGCATTACCAGTGTAACATGGTAGTTAAACATGCGGATTCTACCCCTGGCCAGATAGCTCAGTTGCTTAGTGCATCATCCCAATGCACCAAGCTTGGCTCTCTGACCCCTGGTCAGGGCACACACAAGAATCAACCGGTGAGTGCATGAGTGGGTGGAACAACAAATCTCTCAAGTCCATAAGTTAAAATTTTTTAATATACAAAAATAAATAAATAAACACATGGGTCTATTAGACCCCACTATTTACTAATTGTTGAACCACAGGCAAGTTACTACCCTCTGCCTTCGTTTTTCCATCTTAAAAATGGGTCTAATAATGATACCTCACAGGCTGTGAGAAATAAACGACCTAGAACAATGTCTGGTATATAGTAAGTGCTATATGTTGTTTATGCTTATTATTAATGAGGTTAGTTGATTGGGAGTGTAGAGATTTAGTCCTAGAATAGTACTCACTTATTTTTAAGTCAGTTAATTGTATATTTAAAAAATCTCCCAGTCTCACAGTGAAGAACACATAGCATCTGACAGGATCAAAGTCGCCTCCAGAGTCCACCATGTTGCCCCTCAAAGTCAGGTTTCCTTCTAGATAAGTCTTGTCTCACCCTCCCCCCGCCCCCCGTGGACACTTGTTCATCCCTCACTCACTCCCCTTAGCTCCCTCAGCGCCTCGTACCTGTCCTGCGGCTTCTCCCAGTTGGTCTCCACATCTCAGGTCCTCCTCCTTCCTGCCCAGCACAGCCAGATGAATCTTCCAGAATGCTGAGGCGGACAACATAGTCAGTCGATCGTAATCACCCACGGATTCCATATCTGAACTTGCCTGCTCACAGAAATGTGTTTGGAACCCCTAAATCAATATACTCCAGGCACTTTTGCAGTCATTCCTGGACATCTGCAGAGCAGAAAAAAGACCCAGTCCACCCACTGGCATGTCCCGAGCTGAGGTGGATCAAGGCCACCATCTGCCTTGGTTCAGCTCCCATTCTGTAAACAAGTGTCCTTTCTGTGGTCTATTTAGTGCCATATTTTCCTCGTTTTTGTGTTTTTTGATGGTAATTTCACTGTTTAAAATGGCCTCCAAGCCTAGTGCTGAAGTGTTGTCTAGACTCTCAAGTGCAGGAAGGCTGTGATGTACCTTATGGAGAAAAATACCTGTGTTACCTTGGTTCAGGCGTGAGTTATGCTGCTGTTGGCTATGAATTCAATGTTAATGAATCAACAATATATATTGGACTAAGTGTCTTTAAACAAACACACATAAAACAAGGTTATGGATTGATTAGTTCATGAAAATGTGACCAGAGGCTGGCAGGAACCTGCCCCTGTGTTTCCCCAAGGTCAATGACTCTGTATCGGATAATTCAGCATTGGCAGCAACTTTCTAGAACCTAATCACTGTGAATAACAAGAATCAGCTGTATACATACAAGGACTTCAGGGTATTTGTGCTCCATTTCACTTGTGGGATATTGATCTATACAATCGGACCCCTTTTCCCACTTCTAACTGGTCTCGTAATACTCAACCACAAGTCTCTGTTCCATCCAAATTGACAATCTTTTTTCTGCCCAGAATTCATTCCAACCACTGCCCCTCCCCATTCCTTCCACCTGCGCTCCTTTAAGGGCTCTGCGGGCGTGCAGTCACGGGAATGGGCAGGTGGGCCAGGCTTCGCCAATCACGAATCTGCCTGTCTCCAGGCCAGGGCATGTGTGGGTAGTTGACACAGACTAGACCAATACAATCATTCCCTGGGATTTTTCACCCTCAAAGAGAGTTTCTCATTTTGGGGGGATCGTCCAGCCAGGTGATTAGGCCTGGAGTTTCTAGCTGCCAGGGTCCCCAGTGCATGAGGGATACATGTCTGCAATAGAAGATAATGAGGCCAACAGCCGAGAAGTGGAAACAGGAGGAAAGGAAAGATAATCTGGTGCTGTCACTTTGAACCTCTGGATCCTGTCATGCCTGAGGCCTTGCACACTATTGTCTTTCCAAATTACACAACCCAATTTATCTGCTTTCTGCTAAAATGCTTGGGATTGCGAGTCTGTCTCTTGAGACCAGCAGTCCTGAATAACACATTCAGATCTGTCTATCTATCTGGAATGCACTCTTGCTCTAAATCACCAGTTTCTCTCTAATTTGGATTTCTTTTGTTCCAAATTTAGTGTACCTAGATTTCCTTCTACTCTTTCGTTAAGACTATTTCTGTTTGGGATAGAGCACCAGTGGCAAATGCAAGGCCCGCGGGCCAAATCCGGCCCTCCACCTTGTTTTATACGCCCAGCACCTTGTTTCTACCTGGCGGCAGCGCCGAGCTCTTTGCCCCTCGTTAAGGAGTAGTTACACTTATTTAGTCCTAAAATTACATTCGGCCCTTTGAAGGCAACAGCGAGGCTGATGTGGCCCCCAGTGAAAATCAGTTTGACACCCCTGGGATAGAGAGTGAAGCAGGAAACTGGGAATTGGGAGTTTGAACAGGAAGTAAAACAGGAGTAGAACTTCTGCTGTGCAGCTGTAGGAGGGAGAAGAGAAGTACGGGCAGGTAACGGCTTTAGAACTGCACTTCCATGCCGCGTATGATCGAGAGCAGTGCAGCCAGTTCTCAGTGCTCTGCTGCGTCCGAGGTGCGCTGTGAGCTAAGCCTCTGCAAACTTGTGTATGGGGTGGCCTGGCCTCACATGGACATCATCATCTCTTGAACTTACACAATGTCACCTCTCCTTCAATCTGCTTATGCTACCCCATGCACCTGGAACGCTCCTTCCCCAATCTCGGCTTAGTCATTTGTCAGTGTTCTCTGGTCTACCTTCATCTTGGCCGGAAATCCTCTTAACCTAGCCTTTTTCAGGAAATACTTTGAGGGGAAAACTTGAGAAATAAAAGGTCAAATAAAGATTACCCCGAATTGTTTCAATGCTTAAACATTCAAGTGATTCTGGATAGTGGCAGCCATCAGCATGGGGTCACAAAAGCAAAAATAAATGAGCATTTGAATACGCGACAAGACAATAAAAACATCTCTTGACATGATCGCCAACAAAGCAACATCAGTTTCTTAGCATCTCATTGATAGTGATAGGGAAGACAGTTTCTTTGAGAGCAAAGAAGAGATGGGAGGTGGAAGAGGAAACTAGCCTTTCCTAATGTAAGCTGTATACACTAAAAGCAGCGAGAACCTAACGTCTGTGTTCAGCTCGCACGTGCTTGTGAATCCCGCTGTTAGCACAATGCTTAGCACGCAGTGGGAATTCAGGAAATATTTGTTGGATTACTAAATATTTAACTGCCGTAATATTTTAAAAGCAAGAGCACAAAGATGACACAAAGCAAGGAAGTGGCCTCCAAAGGGAGAGACTTGTGTCTTAGGACGAAATTTCTTCAGGATGTGATTATAGGATCTAAGTCTTTAAAAAATGGAGTAGATATTTTCTGGGCAATGAAGTAGATAACAGGAAGGATTCTAGGCAGCTGAGATCCATTTTAGCAAAGTCACTGAATTATGATACTACAGTTGCGAAACCGGAAGTGATATGTTGCAATGTGGGGTGTAGTCATGGGCCTGGCATGAGCAGATGCTGAAGAAGAGGTGAACAAAGGCCACTGTCTGGAGGTTTTCGTATGCCACCCCATGGATTTTGGCCACAGACAGTCTTTTACGTGAAAAAAAAAATCAGATTCACAGTAACATTTGTTAAGAGGCCATTGGCTGCCATTTTGAAGATAGAGTGGAGGGAGAGAGCCCTCTTACAAGAGTTTGTCAGGATCTTCAGGAGCACAGTGAAGATGAAGGGGATGTCAAGAGTTGTTAAAAATGTGAATTTAGCCCTGGCTGGTGTGGCTCAGTGGATTGAGCACCGGCCTGTGAACCAAAGGGTCGCTGGTTCAATACCCAGTCTAGGGCACATGCCTGGGTTGCAGGCCAGGCCTCCAGTAGGGGCCACACAAGAGGTAACCACACATTGATGTTTCTCTCCCTCCCTTCCCCTCTCTAAAAATAAATAAATAAAATCTTTACAAAAATGTGAATTTAATTAGAATTTGGTCACAAAGCTAATCTGTTGTAATGACAGAGAGCTAAGAGCCTAGAATGACTCATCTAGTGCCACCAACATAAGGAATGCAGGAAGACGAAGAGGTAGGTTTGTGAGAGACGATGCTGAGCATAAGGTCATGGTGAATTACCCAGGTGGGTATGCACAATAATCTGCTGGATAATTTACTAAGACCCTGGAAATCAGAAGTGAAAAATAGAGATTTTCACTCACTCAGCAGCATTTAAAGCTACGGATGAGATTACTAGAGGAGGGAGAGAAGTCAGCAAAGGTCAGAGTTTTAACACTGAAGCACCAGTCAAGGCAGAGGAACACTGGGTCTCCATGTTTGCATCTTCTTTTTACTTCTGGGGGGGTATATATCACTGATCTTAGTGGCATAAACTGCACAGATTACTTGAGGATGGGTTAAGTATTTTTCCTTATAAGTAATGAAATGCATTTGCAGTGGGAATAGTCTGATTGAACAACGTTGGTAAAGGTATGAAAATGGCTCCTCTTGTGTGATGCTGACGAAAGCATAAATTAGCACATCCTTTCTAGAAGCATGAGTTGTCCCCAACATCTATTTCCTCTTTGTTTTTTTAAAGATTTTATTTATTTATTTTCAGAGAGAGGAGAAGGGAGGGAGAAAGAGCAATGTATGGTTGCCTCTCACATGGCCCTCATCGGGGACCTGGCCCGCAACCCAGGCATGTGCCCCGACTGGGAATCGAACCGGGACCCTCTGGTTCCCAGCCCGCGCCCAATCCACTGGGCTACACCAGCCAGGGATCCTCTTGTCTTTAGTGAAAGATCGCCTGACTTTTCGCCGAACACGTATATGTGGGCATCCCAGAGGACTACATTTCTCTATCTCCCCTGCAGCTAGATGTAGCCACATGACCAAATTCTGGCCAAGAGAATGCCGGCAGATATAGTGAGAGTGACTTCACAGTGGAATCCTTGGGAGTTGAACAGCTTTGTCTCCCTCCCTTTTTCCTGCTGGCTGGAATGCAGATTCAATGGCTAGGACTTAAGCAGCCTTCTCGCGCCATGCAGAAGAAGACAAGTTCTGAATATGATGAGTGGAGTACCAAACTGGGGGTCGCCTAGGTCATGGACTGCCTTTTCTCCTACATAAACTTCTGACTTCTGTAAGCCACCTCGTTGGGTGTTATGTCACTTTCACCTGAACCTAAACCTGACCAGCATGCTTCCCAAAGGCAGTTCAGCAGCATGTAGTCAAGTAATGTGTGCGTCCTCTATCCTGACATCCCAAGTCAGGGGATTTACCCCCGGAGAGAATTACACAAATCTGAGATTACATAACGATATTCATCACAGTGTTGTTTATATAACCGAAAAAGGAGGGTAGGGAAACTAAAAGTCCTTCAACAGAAAATTGGTCAAGTTGATTATGTATACTGTCACACAGATCAGTCTATAAATATATAGAGAGTCTGAGAAATGTTTGGAGAACGTCTATAAGAATATGCTTTAGTGTGCCAAAATGGGATTTTAGATTTTGGGTTTTTTTAGTTTAGTTTTTTTTTTTTTTACTTTCCCCCAAGCTTGTTTAATCATTATTCGAACTGTTTATTATCAGCTTCATCATTGTTATTAAAAACTATAAAGCCTTTCAAACATTTTTGAATGTTCTCTTTAAAAAAATTAATATGATTGAGAAAGTAATGTGAGGAGTTTTGCCTGCTTCCTGTTCAGGAAGGGGCGTGGCCATTGTTGCCAAAAGTCAAATAAATGAAAACATAGTCCAGGAAAACTGACTCACCTTTTTGTGGTAGTCCACAATAGGTGGAGACATCCTACTTGGCAGATTTTTAAACTTTTTACTGAAAAAATACTTGGAACTTAAATGATCACCTTAGTGGATGATGTATTTCTTTTTTTTTTTCATTTTAGTTTTTATTGATCTGGGGAATTGGGGTGGGGAAAGGAAATATACTTGTGGTTTCAGAATAAACTTCAGTCATTGAGGCCTACTGCTTTTAATTTTTTATTTAGAAATATATTCTCAGTAATTATTAATAAATCTAGTAACATATTTTTTAAAAGATTTTATTTATTTTTAGAGCCAGGGGAAGGGAGGGAGAAAGAGAGAGAGAGAGAAACATTGATGTGCGAGAGATACATTGATTGGTTGCCTCAAATGCCCCCAACTGCGGACCTGACGTGCAACCCCAGGCATTAGCCCTGACTGGGAATCAAACCAGCAACCCTTCAGTTCACAGGCCGGCACTCAACCCACTGAGCCACATCAGCCAGGACTAGCAACATATTTATGGACACAGTGCAAGAACTCATTAATGTCACTGAAGTTTTGAGTTTTTGAAGATGAGCTCCTACCCCTGGATAACTCTTTGCAGTATAAACTCTACACCCCAATCTCAGCTCATGTGTTATTTTTTGTTTTATTTTAGTTTTCTGTTGCAAAAGCTTTAATTTATTTACAAAGAAATAAGATGCATTTATACAATTCACAGCAGTTAAATGGAAATAAAATTGTGAGGTACCTTGAAGAAGGAAGACTAATTATAATCTACTCCACAAAAGTCCCTGAATAGCAACAGTGATCTTGAGAAAGACAAACAAATTTGGAGGAATCACACTACCTAATATCAAACTATACTATAAGGCCATAGTGATTAAAACAGCCTGATCTGCCCCTGGCTGGTGTGGCTCAGTGGATTGAGCATGGGCTGCGAACCAAAAGGTTGCCAGTTCGATTCCCAGTCAGGGCACATGCCTGGGTTGCGGGCAAGGTCCCCAGTGGGGGCCACATGAGAAGCAACCACACATTGATGTTTCTCTCCCTCTCTTTCTCCCTCCCTTCCCTTCTGTCTAAAAATAAAGAAATAAATAAAATCTTAAAAAAAAAACCAGCCTGGTCTGGCATAAAAACAGACATATAGGTCAATGGAACAGAAAAGAGAGCCTAGAAATAAACCTATGCCTTTATAGTCAATTAGTATTTGACAGAGGAAGCAAGCACATACAATGGGTTAAAGGTAGTTTATTAAATAAATGGTGGGAAAATTGGACAAATATGTACAGAAAAATGAAACTAGACCACCTTGTTATGCCACAACAAGAATAAATTCAAAATGGATTAAAGACTTAAATGTTAGACCCAAAACAATGAAAATCCTAGAAGAAAACATAGGCAGTAAAATCTTGGACATTGCTCATAGCAGTATTTTTTTCTGGTATATCTCCTCAGTTAAGGGAAACAAAAGAAAAAATAAACAAATGGGACTACATCAAACTAAAAAGGTTTTGCACAGCAAAGGAAACCATCAAAATAAAAAGATAACCCATGGAATATTGCCAATACATCTGACAAGGGGTTAATATCCAAACTTGATAAGAACTTATAAAATTCATTGTCAAACAAACAAACGAAAAACAACAAAAAACCCAATTCAATTAAAAAGTAGGCAAAGGTCTTGGCTGGTGTGGCTCAGTGGATTGAGCGCGGGTGGGGAACCAAAGGGTCCCGGTTCGATTCCCAGTCAGGACACATGCCTGGGTTGCAGGCCAGGTCCCCAGTGAGGGCCATGTGAGAGGCACCCACACATTGATGTTTCTCTCCCTCTCTTTCTCCCTCCCTTCCCCTCTCTCTAAAAATAAATAAATAAAATCTTAAAAAAATTTTGATTTACTTGTAGACCTGTTTACTATAGTATTTCCCAACTTAAAACTTCTGAAACCTTTAAGTCAACCCCCATTTTTTCCTCATTTGAAGAACTGCCTGCCAGTTTGACCGGAAATAGACTGAGGCCCTTTCGAGGAGTTTAATAACAGTTTCTCTTTTGTGGCCATTGTAGTAACACTGCACCAGAATCCCTTCTTTTTTATCACGTTGATTCCCCAGCACCTGCCCTCCTTAGCATTTCACACAGGAACAGCAGCGGGCAGCCATCATGTAGCCCCCTTTTAGCCCCTCGTCAGTTGTAAAATCGAGAGATGTGGCTGAATTACAGTCTTAATTTTTAAATGTATTTAATATGATGATTATTAAAATGCTACATTTCACTTAACAGAAAATGGCTTGCTGATTCACAGAAAAGTGCTTTTGTGGTATTTTCATAACAATAAGGATTCCTCAGCTGTTTAGATTGCTTGCTATCTTTAGTGTACTCTTTTTAACTTTTAAATTAAAATACATACACTAATGCATAATGGGTATACATACAAAAGTATGTTTAAATAGAAATAAATTACTGTAAATCTAAATGTTTATTCATATAAATCTGTAAATATAAATTAAAATATAAGTATTATTTATATAAATTATTTTTTTTATCTTCCAAAGTATAGGTTTACATAGTTTTTACCCCACATACTGATGAGTTCTAATACCCAGAAAACTTACTGTCGTTTTCAACAGTATAGCCTACTGGAAAAAAATCTGACCTTTCTTGATTTTATTTAAACCATTTACTGGCTGTGCACCCCTGGATAAGTCAGTGTATTAATTTATTTATTAATTTATTTAGCAAGCACTTATTGATTTTAACTCTGTGCTTTTCACCATGGCACTCTGCAGGTTTAAAAAAAAAAAAAAAATAGCCGCTGCCCTGGCTGGTGAGGCTCAATGGATTGAGCACTGGCCTGCAAACCGAAAAGTCGCAGGTTCAGTTCCTGGTCAGGCCACATGCCTGGGGTTGCAGGCCAATGTTTCTCTCCTTCTCTTTCTCCTTCTCTCTAAACATAAATAAATAAATACAAATCTTAAAAAACAAAACAAAACTCAAAGAGCTGGAGACTGCTTCGGAGGCTCGTGGCGGCGACAAAAACTGTAACAGGTAATGACAATTCAATGGGCTATGTTCTCCCTGAATAAAATTCTTCAAGTGCCCTGAAGCTCAGGTGGGATGTGGGCTACAGAAGGTCCTACTGGACGTGAAGAAGGGCTAGGCCACCCTGTGCAAATGCAGGGAGGTGTCACAAGGCAAAGAACCCTTGGAGAGCTTCAGCCTTGGAAATCAGGGAATATTCTGGAAAGAGGAGGAAGCCAGGGAAGGTGTCAAATGCTGCAGAGAAGTATAGTGAAATAAAGATGGGTATGCTCTTCGACATGGAAGTTGGGAGGACCTTGGTAACATTTGCAAGATGGATTCAATAGCAAGATGGACTCAGTGACATGGTGGGTATAATGAAAAGGAAATAAAAGCAAGGAAAATGACAATTTTTTCCAAGCGACTTGTTTGTAAAGGGAAAGATCAGAGCTGGCTCAAGGCGTAGGGAAAGCGTGGTCAAAGGGTTGCTGTGGTTGTTGGAAAGGAGAGGTTTGAGCATGTGTAAGGCGAAGAAGAGGAGCCGGCAATGGAAAGGGGGAGACAGAGCGGGAGGCAGGAGAGGCGGTATAATTGAAGTATTGTAATAAGAGCTGTGGTGTCAGACAGACCTAAATTAGAATCTTGTTAGCTGTGCGACCTTGGCCAGTGAGCCTCACTCTGAATCTCACTTTGCTCAACTATAAAATGAAAACCTGACACGTGAATTGATTTGTTCATATAATTAACTTAATGGTGCTGGACATGCAGAGAAGATACTTATCCTGGCTTTCTGGGCTCATATGGACAGGTGGATGTAGTTGTAAAGAATAGAAATGAACAAATTTGAGAGATATTTAGAAGGTTAAATTTTTTTGAAGACTTGGTTACTATTTGAATTTGCGATCAAGGAGACCGTTGTACAGTAGACAATGGGGTGGGCACGTGCCCTAATTGGTCGGGTCAGTCACGCAGGCAGAATTCCTCATACTCTGTGGGATACTCTCTCTCCTCTCTCAGCACACGGTAATGACAGCACATGGAGCTCCAGTCGTCAACGATAGAACGCAGAACTATGGGAAAACTAGTGCCCGATGACGCAGCTGAACCAGTGATCACACTGGCCTGAACCTCCCTATATCCAGACTCCATTTCAGGCAGTCCCTCTCGATTTTCTGTTCAACGTAGCCAAGGCATCCTAACAGTTATAGGTGAATGTGAAAATACAGTGAAATATGCAGAACACCCAGTGTCTCAACAGGGTAAACTCAACTTTTGCTAATTATTACTGTTCATTAATTAATACTATTACTGGTTTTTAGGTTCTTTGGCAAGTGATAATGCCCATATGTTGGTAATCTTTTTCTGTAAAAGGCCAGATAGGAAATAGTTTTAGGCTTTATGGGCCACATTGGTCTCTGTTGCATATTCTTTGAGCTTTTACTTTTCCTTTTTAAAAATGTAGAAATCATTCTTAGCTCAAGCTGCGGACATATATGACCTACCGGCTGGAGTTTGCTGACCACTGGTAATGCCACTCACTGACATAAGAACCCAGGAAGACAAGGCTTAGAGGAGAAGACACTAAATTCTGTGTTAAGTATATTAAGTTATCATATACAGGCAGGGATGTGCATTAGGCCAAGAGACCTGGGCTAAAGTTATAAATGGTGAGTCATCATGATGCACACAAATGGTAGGTAGAAAGCCAGGAAGGAGCCTTAGATTAGAATGGGTGATAGAGTTTGTCCAGTAAGATGAGCAAAGGTCCAAGAACAGGACTACAGAGAACCCTGTCCTTGTCCAGGATTGGAGGGAAGAACATTGTCCTAAGCAGGTTGACCAGCAACACAAGGATAAGTAAAACAGTTTCAGTGCAGTGGCTTAAGTGCTGAGACAGATCTCAGGTCCGTGAGAGCACATGGAAAGTCTCGGGGTAAGGACTCTGAGACAATCAATCGTAGCATACATTTTGAAAAAGCTTCTCTGAGAAACAGGAGACACCTTGGCTGGCAGCCCCATGTGGGAAATTTTTACATGATTTGTCTCAGGAAAAATGAATCTGGGCATGTAGCTTCAGAAGCTACCCTGAGCCACAGGACTGGCCCAGGGGAGCAAACAGGAGCTAGGGACCAAGAACTTGCATTAAAATAACCGACTAAATTAAAAAATCAAAAGCTCTGTCTGCAGGAGAGGGAAGGAGGAATACGAGGTGTGAAGGTGAGGTGAATTGTGTCCAAGGCCAGAAGTCAGAGGCTGGAAACCAGGAAAGTTTGTCAGATGCCTTCAAGTGATTTTGCTCAGTGCCAATTTACAAAAGCTTAAACAGAAAAGGCTTGGGATGCTTTGACCACCTGTTGAACTTGAGCCTGAGAATGGAACTTCGTAAATATTGACATGAAAATTCTTGCAAATTATGCATTATGGTCATGCATATTACTTGGAAAAAGTTTTTGAATAAAATGTATGTCATTTAAACCTTTTTTCAAGAAAATGCTTTACTTTTCTTCCCGAGAACACTTTTAAATTATTTTAATTACTTTACCTAATAGAAATGTTTTTAAGCATTGCTTTATTTTAAGTTGTGTATTTGCAAGTTTATGCTTTGACGCCAGAATGAAGGCCAGACAAAAACTTCAGGTTTGAGGACTTTTCCTTGACTTTTCTAATCTTCATTTCCTTATCTGCTTTCCTTGCTTACAGCTTCTTTCTTTGCCTTAGGGAGTTTCCCAAGACCAGACTTTGAAATGCAAGGGCCTAGAATTTTAAATGTCAAAAACCCAACCTCTAGGTGGGGGAAAGAGGCCCAAAGGTTTTAGTGCAAAGAATAGATTGGTTAGAATATGCAGAGTTCCCTTCCCTATTTTTCTCCAACCAAGCAAACCTCCCAGATTGCAGGAGGGAGGAGAGATTCAGAGAGAAGGTCAAAAACCCAGCAGACTCCCCAGGTAGGTCGAAGCTCCAGGAGCTAAGGAGACCTCGTTCTTCCCCACCACACTCAGTGAGAAGTAGGGGAGGCAGGTGAATAGAACAGCCCCCTGAGGAGTCTCCCACCCCAGCAGGTTGCAGGAGGCGGTGGCTGGACAGTCCTCAGACAGCCTTCCAGACCCCATGCCTCCTGAGGAACTTGGGGAGACCTAGGACACCTCCTTCTGCAGCCACCAGTAAGGGGGACAGTGCGGGAGGGGAGGATGTTACCAAGAGGGGAGACCAGGAGGAGACTGCTATAGCCCTTGTGATACAGAGAGATCTGATCGCATCACTGGGGAGAAGTGGGGAGGGCCATAGGAGGAGTTTGCTGAGGCAGTGGTAAGCAGCCTGGGACAGAATTGGCTGAGAAGCTGAATGCTACCATGGAAATAAAAAGAGGGCAGGCTCTCTGGCTCTCGGGCTCTTCTTCCTGGAGGATGCCTGGACGATGGTGCTCAGCTGCCTGTGTTTCCCAACAGGTGGTATTTTGGACGGGAAGG
Source organism: Micronycteris hirsuta (assembly GCA_004026765.1). Lineage (NCBI taxonomy): Eukaryota > Metazoa > Chordata > Mammalia > Chiroptera > Phyllostomidae > Micronycteris > Micronycteris hirsuta. The sequence continues at coordinate 92,283 of PVJI01000279.1, read as the reverse complement.
AACTCCGGGCACAGACTAGAACCAGGCTGGCCTGGCAGAGGGTAGCAGGGTTGTTTTCCTTTGCATGTTCTAGAGGGGGCGGGCCCTGAGGCAGAAGCCTGCCGTTCTTCCAAAACTGCAACTTTCATATCTTATGTTGTTTTAGTGTGTAAACTAACCCTACGGAAGTAAGATAATTAAAAACTAATGGGGGAAATGATAGGAGAACCTGGGTGTTAAAGATTTTAACCTTAATTGACAGGCTTAAGTGATTTAAGCTGTAACTAAAGAGTTAAAGAGTCTTGCCTTAATTGATATGCTTAAGTGACTAATGCACGTGGAAAGCTGTTATTCCAAAATTGGGAAGCTTTTGAATAAAGATGCCTTTCCTTTAACATCAAACCTTTGTCTCGGGAAGTCTGCCTGGAGGGTGGCGGCAGGACCCCCCGACTTGCGACTTGCGGTTTGGGAACACTTGCTGTTAGGGGGGTTGGTGATGTGCGCTGGGAAAGAATTCACACGGAGAAGAAAGTGTAGAGAATAAAGCTTTTTTTCACTCTCCAAGAAAGGAGAGGGGCACGGAGTGGAGTCGTGCACCGCCATTGAGGGGTGGGGGCTTTGAGCTGTTATTGGATTATAACTGGATTACAAAGGGTGGGGGGTTGCTGCTGTGTGGCCCCTGGGCTGCTGGTTGTAACAGGAGGCTGCCGATTGTTCCAATGTTATCTTCTGCCGGTGGCTGTAGGGAGCAGTTAGTCATATCACGTTCTGTTCTTGCTTTCCAGTCATTTCCAGTCCTGGGGACAAGCTCAGAGGAGTACACGGGCAGTCCTGTTTAACAAGGTCAAGGGCCTGCTCAGCAAATGGTGCCACAATAGCAAATGGAGCTGACGTTAGCCTTTTACTTACCTGTTACCTGCGAGACGATAACCCAAGAATGGGTGGGATAGGGGACACCTCACCTCTGGCTGGCTTGTAGATGGTGGCAGGGAAGACACACTGCCCCTAAGAAACTTGGACTCAGCCTCAGTGGAGAGAAGAGGGAGGCGCCAAAGTGACTGTGATTAGGTTTAGAAAACACACCCTCACCTCCTTTTAGGGTAGCAGCAGAAAGAGATGCTTTCCCTTTCACCCTGTTCGTTAAGCCTCTATTACCTCCTCAAAAAAGTGACATTGGCTGATAGAAAAAACTATGTTTCTTGCACACCTGTGTTAAGGAAGTGAAACTGTTTACTATGTTAGTATAACAATAAAGATTCTAAGTAGTTAAAGCCATATATTTATCTTTTACAAGTCCACATAAATAATTGTTTTATATTTTTTGTATTCATATTCTGGCTCTACAAATACGATCTTCTTGAACAAGACTATTCACCTCTTACACTCTCCTTCCATGCACAGTTGCCTGGCTCACTGCTGGGCAGGTGGCGAGGACACGGTAAATATTTACCCCATTGATCAATGTATTGCCTCAGTGGGTGTGTGACCGTCACTACCCACCCTTCGAAGATTTTATTCAAATCGCTCTGGAAATTTGATCACATATTGAGGGCTAAGTGTTTTGCAGAGAGAATAGGGAATATTTGTTAATCCAGCAAGTCATTTCAATAGCAGACAAGAACTTTTAGTGCCTGCATGACACAATAAAAGTGACAAATTAAGTCTTGAAGAATGATTTTTTCAGGACAAGGCAGGGGAAGATGCTGTAAGCATTGTACATGCATGTGCGAATCATGGCAGTATAATCACAACATGGTACTTCCAGACAACTCTCTGGGGTGATGAGAAAAGGATGCCAGAATAGGGAGACAGGATGCTGATCATCCAGAGGCCAATTTCTCTTTGCATCTGCATCTTCTACGTGGAAGCATCATCGGCACTGTACTGGGCTGTGCAACCAGGATGGCCCAGGCAAGAGCTTTCAAGGAACCGGCTATAGGAAGCATAGTGGACAGGACATGAAAACAGATGCTTGAGTGACTATCAGAGAGTTTTTAGAAAGTGTCATGACTGCTTTTTTAAATCTTATTCTCCCTTATAGTCTACAGTTTAGCAGGAAAGCCAATTAGCAGATCTAATCCCGGGGTTTTAATGTACAATACAGGTAACATTTGTCTCTAGTGAGCAAGCAACTCAGCTTTCTGGTCGCAGGCTAAAAGGGGTTTTTGTTTATTACCCACGTGCTTGGGGCGTGCTGGATGAGCGGCGGAGCCGTTTACCAGCTCCTGCGTCCCGCCGTCTGATTTCTGACGGCCTCGAATGCCACCTGCCAGGACCGCTCTATTTAAAATGGAACCCCGCACTGCCTAGCTTCTTTTCTTAGTTTGTTTTTCTTCACACTTACCACGTTCTAACACACTGTGAAATATATTTACTTGTTTATTGTTCTTTTCCCTCCCCATAGCATATAGTTCCCATGGGGGCCAGGGTTTGTGTGTTTTCCAGAACAATGCAGTGCTCTGTGTGCTTGTGGAATGTGGACTGAACGAAGCGCTATCGTTTCTCAGGACGTCAACCACACCCCCGTCAAATGGAAGTAAACAACTCATCCAATGCCAGCATTATGATTTGTGGATTAGCAGCTTTAGGATGATGAACACCACTGCTTCCCTACATTATCGTGGACATTGGAAAGTTAAGCCTTTTTGCCATTCCAGTAACCAACATGTTGAACAGTTTTAACATGCTTCACAGACTTAGAGGCTTTGGAGTCAGATAGACCTGGATTCAAATCCCACTGAGGAGTGAATGAGTGAGGGCAAGTTTTTGTAAACTTCTTGAGTCTTAGTCTGTTCATCTGTACAATGATACTAACCTTCCAGGGGGTTTGTTTAGGATAAAGTCTAAAGCAGACTGCTCATGGCACATGGTAGACACTCAACAGGATCTAGTATTATTTTATCATTATCATTGGGGGAGCTGTACAAAGGCAGTGGCCGGTTTGGCTTCTTCTCCTGAGGCTTTGCTCCTTGGCTTGAAGATGGCCACCCTCTTGCTGCATCCTCCCGCGACCTTTCCTTGGTGCATGTGCACCCTTGGTGTCGCTTCTCTTCAAGGACACCAGTCACATTGGATTAGGGCCCTACTTTTTAACCTTAATTTAGCCTTAACTACCTTTTCAAAGGCTCTATCCCCAAAGACAGTCTAGTCTCACTGGGGGTTAGGTTTCAACATAGAATTTGGTGAGAGTTGGGGGGCAGGGGGACACAATTCAGTCCACAGCAGAAGGTAAGGAAGGTTTTGACAAAGTACATCCAATTTTTATATATTTAATAATTAAGAAATATTTAATTTCCAGCAACAAAAGTGCTTTGTGGTTATTCTTTTGATTAGCAAATAAACACTGAAAAGGGCATAGATGCAAGTATTTGGTAGCAGGTGTTCATTTTACAAACATGAAGAAAAGAAACCATAGGGAAGAGGGAAGCATCCCATGTGGACAGGGACTGAAAGAAGGCACAGAAATAAAAAGATGACATGGCCCTTTACTGACTGGTGGGACTTCCTGAGGTTGCATTTGAAGACAGCAGTAATAGGGATGGGATAGTAAAAAGAGGGAATATAACTAGCCCCCACCAAGAAACTTGGGGGGAATTTTAAAATTAATTTTGTACTAGTAAATTGCTATTTTGTACCAGAGTGAAAGCAGAGACACCTTGGAGTTGTAAATAGTAATTTTATGAAGAAGCAGTTGAACAGGCTTAGAGGCAGGTATGTCCTGAGAAGTACTCTGTGAGGTAAGACCAGAGACAGCTGGACATTCCTACCTGCTGAGTCACTTTCCTGCCCGTATCCAGGGAGGTTTTGGAGAGAGGATTCCAGGTTGTTGTGTTGTTTTTTTTTTCCTGGGCATTCTTCCAGAAGATATTATACTAATGCAAAAAAATAAAAGCTCCGCTTGCATCTGTGTTCAGAGCTGCTTTTTTTTTTCTTTCTTTTTGATCTTATTGTTTTTAGAGTACTTTGTATTTTTTCCAGATTTTTAGCACACCCATCTGGCAGGCACACTTAGTGTTTTGGGGTCAGGCCGCTGCAAAGTGTGTATTAAAACTGACTGGCATGCCCCTGTGTCCACTGACTTTCTGTACTTGGGAATGATCCCACTGTCTGCAGACTTAGAGAATTGTGGATACATCAAGTCCTTCCACTGGAGCTGTGAGGGTGGGTCTGTGCTTCTTACAAACCAAGGGGACTACACCTTTGTTCTTGATCTGTTATATAAACAAATTCCAATCATAATTTGATAGAAACGAAATTAAAGAGGCATCTAGTACTCCGCTAAGCATGTATCACTTCATTTAATCCTCCCAGAAGATATGAGCAAAGGAGCAGGCAAACAAACATTAAGAGACCTGCCCAAGGTCACCCTGCTTGTAGGTCCTTGAGCCGGAATGTTCCTGTGGGTCCCAAACGCCTGCTTGGATGCTCTAGAGCCACGTGAGCCACGTTTGTGTCTTCACACTGTACGACCCCATTCGGTGACATCCCATCCTCTTGGACGTGACGTGTTTTCACCTCTTATTGCTTATGGGACTTCCCCCTGCCCCAAATCACAGTATTCGTGTTCGGTTTTGCACTCATGTTCTTTTGGAAATATTTTTAAAATTTCATGTTTGTTTATTCATGAACCTTTACTTCATCAGCAAATCCTTGAACACACTTTGAGTCCATAATATATTATATTGATTATTTGCTCTAAGTCTGACATTTAACTTTGCTACATATACTTTTTTTTTTTTAAGATTTTATTCATTTTTAGAGAGAGGGAAAGGGGGGGAGAAAGAGAAGGAAAGAAACAGTAATGTATGGTTGCCTCCCACAAGACCTCCACTGGGGACCTGGCTGGCAACCCAGGCATGTTCCCTGACCGGGAATCGAACCCGCGACCCCTTGGTTCCCAGCCGCACTCAATCCAGCCAGTGAGCTACGCCAGCCAGGGCTGCAACCTTTAGGTTTTTAAATTTCCACTTAATATAAAATATATTGATCAGTTATCTCAAAATATTTTACTTTATTATTATTTTTATTTTAGAATTCTTTTTAAATTTATTTATTTTAGAGAGAGGGGAAGGGAAGGAAAAAGAGAGGGAGAGAAACATCAATGTGTGGTTACCTCTCATGTGCCCCCAACTGGGGACCTGGCCCACAATGCAGGCATGTGCCCTGACTGGGAATCGAACTGGTGATCTTTTGGTTTGCAGGCCAGCACTCAGCCCACTGAGCCACACCAGCCAGGGCTAGATTTTATTTTTGAATGTAGCTTGAGGTAGGAGTTTAAGTTTACTTCTTCCAGAGAGACAGCTTACCATAGTAACACTATTTATTAAATAAATCCTCTTTTCTTTCCACCTGTAGTTTATTGGGTCGTGCTGACTTTCCTCCATAGCTTTGGTACCACAGTGACGTGAGTTCCGTTTTCTCTGCGTTCTCGCTAACAGTGTGTATGTTCTGTCTTTCGGATTTTGCCAGTCTGGATAGATGAGAGATGATATCTCAGTGTGGTTTGAATATGTTTTTCTATTCTTGTGAGTGAAATTGAATTTCTTTTCATGTGTTTATGGGCCATGCAAAAAATTTTTTCTTGTGGACTTTGTTTTCATATCTTTTGCTCATTTTAAAAATTAGTCTGTTGGTCTTTTCTCTGTTTCTACAAACTCTTCAGAGATGCTAGCCCTTTGTTGTGGTGGGAATCGCAAACATTTTCCCAGTTTATCCTTTTTCTTTCACGTTTTTTTGTTTGTTTGTTTGTTTTGGTCAGGCATATTAAGGTATGATTTTAATGTAGTATAAATCACCCTTTTTAAGTTCCATGAATTTGACAAATGTATAACTATGACCATAAGAAATACATAGAATATTTCCATCAACCCCAAAAGTTCTCTCATGCTCCTTTGCGGTCGGTCCCCTCCCCCACCCACATCGCCTGGTACCACTGACCTAATTTCTGCTTTGCCTTTTCCAACATGCCCTACATGGAATCTAATAGTACGTAACCTTTCATATCTGTCTCTTTTCACTTATAATAATGCTTTTGAGGTTCAACCATGTCATTTCCTGTATCAGCAGTTCTTTTCATTGCTGAGTAATATTTTGTCATATGGATTGATAGTTTGGTTGTTTCCAGTTTGGAGTTTATTATGAACTAAGCTGCTTTAAACATTTTCATACACATCTTTGGGAGACTTGGCCAGGCACAAGTTTTTAATATTATATAATCAAATTTATCAGTCTTCTCTTTTATGATTTTTAGGTTTTGAGACATAATTAGAAAGATAAAAGAATTCACTATTTTTTTCTTCTAGCACTTGTGTGGGTTTATTTTTTTTTATGTGCAGATCTTTGATCTTTTTGGAGTTAATTTTGATATGAGACATAAATCAATTTTCCAAATGGCCATCCAATGGTCTCCAAATTCCTAAATCAATCTTTTAAATACAATTTAAGAAACTCTGTTGTACAATTCTTTGTAATTGTTTATAATTTATGATTTATTAAAAATATATTTTTTTAAAGATTTTATTCATTTACTATTGGAGAGAAGGGAAGGGAGGGAGAGAAACAGCAATGTATGGCCACTCCTCACATGGCCCCCACTGGGGACCTGGCCTGCAACTCAGGCATGTGCCCCGACTGGGAATCGAACCGGGACCCTTTGAATCCCAGCCCATGCTCAATCCACTGAGCTACATCAGCCAGGGCAAAAAATATTTTTAACCTATTACAAGTATTTGTGTTTTTTGCTAATATCCAATTAAAGTTAGAATTAAAAATCTATTTTTAACCTTCAAATACAACTAAGAAACCTAGTAAATTGAATTATAAATCAAGTAATTTTGTATCAAAATTAAAAACATTCATTTTCATTGTTCTTTAATGTTTAGTTAGCTTATACATTTAACAAATTATAATCCCTTAAACATTTAAGCACTATTTACAAACTTAGTTTATCTAAATAATGTAAATTAAAGCCACAAAACTTATAAATCTAACAACTAAATTCTCTTATATGTAAATATGATTTAGAAACTTGATTAAATCCTCTTAAGTATTTCAATCTATATCACAAATATAATATATTTGATTTTTCCAATATTACAAATCTAAAAAATCAGCCAAGTGTTTAAAAAGCTGTAATGAAAGTGTAGATCAAATTCTTTTAAACTTAAAAACATCTTAAAATCATTGTAAATTTAGTAGATATGCCTAAATTTAAAGACCGATTACCAATTTAATCATTTACATTATCCTATGTGTTTAAATTAAAATGACAAATATAGCATGTCAGAATATCCGTAGCATTTTAAACATCTTAAAAATACAACTTAGAAGTGTGGCTGGCCTCTAGTTAAAGAACTATTACATACCTTCCCTCCCTCTGGCAGCACCACTAAAATGACAATTACAGGGTTTTCTAAAGCATAAACCCACAAAAACAAAGAGAATGGGAAAGGCGACAAAGGCAACAATTTTGCAGACTGGAAAGCAGATGACCAACTGGTAGCTGATTTACAAGCCCTGAGAAAGCTGAAACCTAAACTAGGGAAGTCCAGAAGCTCTCAGATTTGCACCCTGGGGCCTCGGAGCCGGGTGGCCCAGAAATGGGCAGAAACAGACTCTGGAAAGGGAGGTGGAAGAGGGACCTGAAAAACAGTAGGAATAGTTGAAAGTCTGTTGATGTGATTAAAACCACTTTCTTCTTCAGCCCCTCCTCTCTGTGCAACCAGCAACAGCTTTGCCTCACCCAAAGGAGAAGACTGGGGGTTTGATCTGTGAAGGGGTAAACTAAGGCATCTATGGACACAGGACACTAAGCCCCTGAGAACAGAGAGACTCAGTGTTGAATATGGCTAAGGATTAAGTGAAAATCTACGTGCTGAAGTAGGGGACTCACTGTGACTTCTACAGAGAATACTGCAGGGCCCAGGAATATACCCTCCAGGCAGAAACCTGGAAGGTTCTCTGGGGAATCCGACCAGGCCAAGAAAAGAGATAGCAAGATATTAATAGCCAGACCCTGGCTGGTGTAGCTCAGGGGACTGAGTGCAGGCCTGTGAACCAAAGGGTCGCTGGTTTGATTCACAGTCAGGACACAAGCCTGGGTTGCAGGCCAGATCCTCAGTAGAGGGCACGTGAGTGGCAACCACACATTGGTGTTTCTCTCTCTTTCTCCCTCCCTTCCCCTCTCTCTAAAAATAAATTAATAAAATCTAAAACAAAGATATTAAAGACAAATACCATATGATCTCACCATTAACAGGAACCTAATCAACAAACGAATAAGCAAGCAAAGTATAGCCAAAGACATTGAAATTTAGAACAGGCTGACAGTGACCAGAGGGGGTGGATAATGAGGGAAAAGGGTGAAGGGTTTGCAGGAACAATTATAAAGGACACATGGACAATAACAAGGGCGAGTGGAAACAGGGGAAGGAGGTGGGGAGGACTGGGGTGGTGGGGAGGGATGGGGGAAAAGGCAGAAAACTCTACTTGAACAACAATTTTTAAAAAAGGGAAAAAAAGGAAAAAAAAAAGATATTAATAGCCAGGATCCTCCAACCAAAGAGCCCCAGCAGATACAATGAGGCCCACTCGTGAATACACACAGACAGCTAATGACAACCAACAATGAGCAGACTTTTGAGGAAAGCCTAAACAAGTCAACACCACCAAAATACAGGAAATAGAATTTTGGAGAAAATAAAGACAATGCACAAAGACAAAACAAACTATTCATCAGCGGTATCCTCAGAAGAATAAGAAGAGATACTGTATCCATGAAACAAGAACAGCACACAAGAAAAAAATGACATCAGAAAATTTAAAAGAGCTTTTAGAAAACAAAAAATATGATAGGAAAAATGAAAAACTCAAGAAATTGAGAAAATCATCTAGAGAAGAACAGCCAAAAGTAAGAGATTTGAGGAAAAAAGCATAATAAAATTAAAAATTAGACCAGAAGGTCCAATATGTGAAAAAGAGGAGTTCCAGAAAAAAATTATGTACAAGAAATTGTCCTAAATAATAAGTGTATGTCCCCATATTAAAAGCTCTCACCAAGTGCCCAGCATAATGAGTGAGGAAAGGATCATGGCAGGTACCTCCATTCAGGAAGGTCCGTTCAGGGACAATTTGTTATTTTTACTAGGGCCATTTTTTTTTTAAAGAATTGTTAACTAATAGAAGATGGTTAACAACTTAAGAGAGGGCTCTAAACAGTCCAGAAGTAGCAGGGGCCAAAAGCAGCTGTTACCTGCATGATGGGGAAGGTGGACAGGAATAACTAGGATATCCATTCTCTTTCTCTCCCAATAAGACTGAGGTTCATATTTCTTTGGAGAGCATGTGACTACCACAGGAACAGGAATGAGTAGCCTGCTGATGGCAAGAAACTTGTCAAAGAGAGAGGGCCAGAACTGGTCTGTAGAAGCAACTGCCAGTAGAGAAGGCATGCCCCGAGGGCATATCTGCAGGTCATCTGTATTGGCCACTGGCTCCTACACGGAGTAATAGTGACAGAGGACCAGAACCTGCAAGAGAATATGCACGTCTTCCGACAAAAAGTTTGCTGCCTATAAACCCTTTCTGAGAAATCTGTTGAGCCCTGGCCAGGTAGCTCAGTCACTTAGGGCGTTGTCCTGATATGCCAAGGTTGTGGGTTTGATCCTCAGTCAGGGTACATACAGGAATCAACCAGTGTAAGGAATGAATGCATAAGTCTGTGGAACAACAAATCAATGTTTCTCTCTCTCTTCCTTCTTCTCTCTCTAAAAGAAAAAAGAAAAAAAGGATATACTCACTGAAACGAAGAATGCACTTTATTAAAACTATTCCCAGCCCTGGCTGGTGTGGCTCAGTGGATTGAGCTTTGGACTGGGAACCAAAAGGTCACTGGTTCCATTCCTAGTCAGGGCTCATGCCTGGGTTGTGGGCCAGGTCTCCTGTGGGGGGCACATGAGAGGCAACCACACATGGATGTTTCTCTCCTTCTCTTTCTCCCTCCCTTCCTCTCTCTAAAAATTAGTAAATAAAATCTTTTTTAAAAATTCCTAAATTTAAGCACTAAATACAAGCTTAATCCTATGTGTTTAAACTAAAACAACAAATCTGGTATGTCAGCTCTCTCTGTAGAGGAGGAAAGCTACTGGACAAATGGGGTTCATCTCGGACAGGCAGGCGGGCAAATAAGTGCTCTGGCAGCCAACGAGGTCTGCCACCGATTCCTAATCAGATCCACCGTGTTTGGGGTTTACTAACCTGACTCTCAATGGCAACTTCCTGGCTGAATTACTGAAGGACAGAAACATTTCAATGTCGTCTGTTCTTCATTATTAAAATTTTCAGTTTATTCCATTCTCATTTTAGTCTCAGCATCATTTTTCCCATTATTAATAGTGTTGCTTTTATTCTTAATGTGTAAAAATTACTATTCCATAGTAAAACATAGCAAAGCTGAAAATTTAAGTTTTGCCATGTTTAGACAAATTGAACCAAACATAGTTACATAGAGGAACACATTTGATATAAATTTGCACCAAAAACATATCATGTGTTTATAGTTTAAATAGGTGGCAAAATAAAAAGAAGAAATTATCCTCATAATTCATGAAAAAAAATAACATCTTTCTACCTCTTGGAACGCCAGTGCTGTGGGACCTTTTGAGTAATATCTAAAGGTGAAATTACTTGCCATTTGTGCTTGTGGTCCTTGCTTCTCCATTTCTCAGTACACTGTTCAGATAAGAAAATCTTTCCTTACCTAAGAAAAGACCTAATTTCATAAACTGTCCATGATCCAGTATCTCAGCCACACTTAGTGAAGTCCCCTAATTATATGTGGTTTCCAAAACAGGAAGAAATTGGACCCAGTAGAATGACAGTACTCTGTAGGAGAAAGCAGAGGTAGTTGTGGGTTAGTTATAAACGTCTTTCCTACTCAGATGCTCAGAAAGATCCAGGATGCCCCATTCAGTGTGTGGGATCCGGCAAGTCGCCCTAATCCTGTAGGAGCAGTTTTGTTTATTACCTGGGTGGATGGATGCATCTTCTAAGCAAAAAGCATGCAGTCGTTAATGTTGATTGATGATTAGAAAAATCAAATACCAAGTCTCAGTGAAAAGCTGAAATAAATGTCTTTGGACAATACAATTCAGAAAGCGGAACTTGATGAAATAGGATTGAATATATTGTTAGACAATTGATAAGAAAAAAACACTTGGTTCTTGTCTGTTAGTGTTTTGGGTTGAGTTTGTTGTTTTGAATAAGAAGTGTGTATAGAGTGGAGAAGGGAGAACAAAAAGGCAAGGACCTACTTCTGTGGAGCTGCTCTATTTATCTGGCATATTGCTGGACACTTTGGACCTATCTCACGTCGTCTCTCCAAACGGGTGACGTGGGCATCGTTCTTTGCGTTTTGGATGTGAGGAAATTTAGGTCAAAGAGATTATGAAATTTGCCCAAGGCAAATGACAGAGGCCAGGGTTTAAACCAGACCTGTCTAACACCAGAGTCTCTGCTTCCTGTCCCAGGAGTGGGGTCTTTCACCAGGGCCAGAGGTTGGAAGATCACAGTTTCAGACCAGGGGAAGGGGCGTGCATTGTCCAAATATGCGCAAAGGCTGAGAAGCCTAATTGGGCCCGCTTTTTCCCAGTGCCCCCTTGAGGGCTGCCTACTGAATCACTGCTGTCCTGGTGACGTTCAGGGGCCCTCACTGGGCAGACAATAAATCTTTGCAGTTTCGCTCTAATACTTGGTGCAGGAGAGATGCTGAGGGATTAATGAGAAATCTTAGACCTTTCTTTTGTAAGCAAGCTCAATTTTCAAAAAGATTAAAAAGTTTATAAAATATAATATGCTAAATATAAATAAAATGTTTAAAAAACTGTACCATTGGTCACATGATTCCTATCAAGATACCAAATACTGGTGTGTATCCTACAATAAAGCAGATTGTCCGCCCTCCCTGGACAGAGGGTATGAGGCAATGATGGAGAACTTGACTTGCAAAGTCAGATGCTCCCTGGATGAGAAGAGATGGTGCCAGTTATCTAACCCATCCACAGTGGGTGGGTTTCTTCACCCATAAAAACAGAGTCACGCATTGCCCACAGCTGGTTGAGAGTTTCGTGGAACCCGAGGAGACCCGAGGAGAGCCCAGTAAGCCCACGTCCAGCCAGATGGAAACAGTCTTGCAAAAACTGGGAAGCTCCTCTGTAGCTTTTCTTGCAGGATGTTAATTAACAAACATCCACAGTTAATCAGAACAAGATGTTTAAAACCACATTTATAGGCTTTAAGATTTTTAAAATAGCAACAGATAGATAACTTTATATGTATAATATGACTTAAAATAAGCTAATCCCATAATAGCGCTCAGTTCACAAATATTTGGGGGGTACGTCTGAGCTCAGCTTCCTTCAGGCCGCACATCCTGTGAGACAGTGGTGTTGACTGCCACGCCAATGCCCCTCCCCCTGCACATACATGAATATTTCCCTTCCTGTCTTTGGGTTAGCGGTGTAAGCAAATGATTATTAATATTATCCTGCATTAATTATTTTTTTTACTTGTTGGGTGCAGAGTATTCCAGCATCTAAATGTGCTCTAATTATTTAACTAGTCCCAACTATTGGACCCTTAGGTTGGTTCTGACTCTTCATGATCATAATGAACCTATGACAGACATTCTTACATGAAAGACGTGTACACATCTCTGATCAGTTCCTTAGGGTGGGCTCTTACTCATGGGATGCCTGGGTCAAACTTGCCAAACCGATTCACCTTCCTTTCGATGATGATTAAGGGACCTTATTTTCCTTCTCCTCGCCAAAATTGAGTATTGCCACTTCAAAAAAACCTTCACCAGTCTGAAGTAATAAGTGGTAGAAAACACCCGCCTTGCATCTTTCTGTTTTAGGAAGTATAGCTTGCGGAACGTAATCGAGTGTCGACCAGGCTCCATTGTGGTTCTGAACAGGAGATCTCCGTACCAGTCTGTAGAGCTGTATAGTATGAAGTTATGTGCAAAGAAAGCTTTGTGCCTCGGAACAGACTGTGTTTATGAGTTAGGAGTGGGGAGGCTCGGGTTCTGGTTCTAGCCAGCCTTGTTTCCTTAGGCAAGTGCTGTATTCTCTGTAATTTAAATACCTCGGAGGAGCCAGCAGGATGCTTATCTATGTGGCAAGTTAGCTTCATGCGTGCCCTGAGGAGCCTCCCTCCAGAGGACCTTACCGAGGCAGGCACTTGGAATACTGCCTTGTACATCAGTGCCACAGGGTTAATGAATCAGTACAGGGAATATCAGAAATAGCTTTTCATTGAATGAATGATGTGCAAGACACGAAGCTGACAACTGAGACTGTACAAGTGTCTCTCTGCCTTTTTTTGGACAACATAAGTAAGTCTGGTGACATAATGTTTCTGGAGCAGCGCCCTGTCCAGAACTCCATTCATGCCCTAATCCACTGAAGGATTTAGTTGCTTGGTCTGGCTAGAAAGGTGGCTAATCACGTCATTATAATGCAGGTGCACTTGGCCCAGAGAGAAACTTTCCTGGAAAGGTTCCCCTAGAGTGCCAAAGAAGACAATGAGTGGGGCCTCCACTGAGCTTCCAGAAACATCCGTTGGGCTCTAGAGGTGCCTGCTTGGTGATAAATGTCTTTCTTGGGGCAGAATTCAGTCTGAGATAACGCCTGGTAGTAAGGTCGTGGGGAAGGAGACCTGTCACTTCTAACTTAACCTCTGAAACTTTTCGCTCACCTGTATGTGTTATGGAAAGACAAAATTATTTGACTTCCCAATTAGTTCTAAAAGTTCTAGATTATGTGGTATAAAGAGCACAACATTAAATTCAGGTTGTCTGGCATTGTCATGCAATAGAAAGGGCATGTTATTTATAGTATTGTTATTAACTTCAATGATATTTAATAGAAAGGGAATTGAAGTGTGGAGATTAAATATTGGCCAGGCCTTTCTCGCTCCAAAGTTTGTGTTCTTTCTGCTGTAATACTTGAACCCCCTCTGTTATGCACTGAAATCACGTCCCCTCAAGATTCCTAGATTGAAGCCCTGACCTCCAGTGTATTTGGGGACAGGGCCTTTGAATAGATAATTTAGGTTAAATGGCCCTGGCTGGTGTGGCTCAGTGGATTGAGCACCGGCCTGTGAATCAAAGGGTCACCAGTTCGATTCCCAGTCAGGGCACATGCCTGGTTTGTGGATCAGGTTCCCAGTAAGGGGAGCGTGAGAGGCAACCCAACCACACATTGATGTTTCTCTCCCTCTCTTTCTCCTTCCCTTCCCCTCTCTCTAAAAATAGATAAAGTCTTTTTAAAAAAAGACTAAAAGAAGTCATAAAGGTGGAGCCCTAATGCAGTGTGACTTGTGTCCTTATGAGAAGAGAAGAGGAAACTGTAATTGAAGGGAGGCCCACAGCAGGCTCTCACCTGCTTCCTCATTCTGCGTGCGCCTTACCTTACCTTACCTGGTCATGCTAGTGAGCTCCCTCACTAGCACCCCAGAGCTGGGAAGCCAAGCCGTTTTCTCTGCACTGTCCATCTTCCGAATCATCTTCCCTGGCCGCCCTCGTGCAGAAGCAGTTTGGTTTGTTGCTCAAGTTGGTGGGAGTTTTGTCATCTCAATGAACTACCCGGTTCCGTTACAGGTCGGAAAATGTGAAACAAGTTGGAAAAGCTTCAAGGGGCTTCTCTTTACGCCTGGTAGTTGGCAGCCATGAAGTCAACATGGGACTTCAGCGCAGTCCCTCACCATGGAAATGAAGTTTGCTTCAGAGAAACCAAAATGCTTGTAGAAATCAAACAGACTATCAGCAGTTCCATCACCAAGAAGTGTCCTGTGCCATGACACCGTCGTGCATCACACAATGCAAATGATGCTTCCCCCCGGCCCGTCCATGTAACTGTCCCTCTTCAAGAGAAAAGGATTCGCTCACTTTGCCTGTCCTGTAGATGGAAATGGAGACAGAGAGTGGAGCAGTGACCTTGGAATTGGCTCCCCAAGTTAGAGAATCTATGTTCTAGGAGACCTTCAAGAAATGCCATTTGGGTCTGGGTGATTTTTTACATCAATTGATTTGATAGATTTTTAAATTTTTAAAAAAATATTCTCATTCGAGGACACACTCATTGTTTTTTTAGAGAGGGGAAGGCAGAGAGAGAGAAAGAGAGAGAAACATTGATGTGAGAGAGCAACTGATTGGTTACCTTTTGTATGTGTCCTGACTGGGAATCGAACCCACAAGCTAAGTATATGCCCTGACTGGGAATTGAACCTGCAAACTTTCATTGTTCAGGATGATGCTCCAATCAACTGAGCCACACTGTCCAGTGCTGACTTGATAAACTTTTAAGATTCCTTCCAACACTTTGATTTTGTGACACTAATCACTAATAGAAATGTTCTCTGATGCACAGACCTCACTTTTCATTTGCCGTGATGCCAGATTGCAAGTTACAGCTGATATTGGACATATAACCTATGTGGCCACCACAGTGATTGTTCAAAACCCCAAACCTAACTATAGCTGTTGGTCTTTAAGTCACTTTTAACTCATAGCACCTTCTTTTCAATCACAGATCATCTTTAGGTGGTGGAAGATTTCTCTGAGAAGTGAGTATCGATCATCAAAACCCGGAGAAATAAAAGAATCTCATGAAGACTTCGTAGAGAATTCACATCTTCAAGGTAAGGAAGGCAATGTGTTATGTACTTACTGCTGTTATGTTCCCTTTAATTAGTGATAGATTTTCATCACAAAAGGATCAAAGATATTATCATTTGCAATATTGATATGGCATTATGTACGTCATATGATACAGTAGATATAGGAGAACAGTGGGTTATTAAGAAATAGAAAATTGTTGACATATCCTTAAATTCGGAGGCAGATCTTAATGTGTTTAAGATTCCAGGTTAACATGTAGATTCCATTTATAATCTTAAATCATGTAAATATATATTTTTACTATAATGTTTTTAATTTATTTTTTATTGTTGTTCAAGCACAGTTGTCCGTACCACCCTCACCTGCCCCATTTTTTTGCTATAATATTTAATTAAAATGGACTTTCTCCGATTAAAAATAAAAGGTATTAAAAACATAATCAAATGATCAAATCCTTCAACTCTTATGTATTTTGGCATTTGTTTAAAATTGCTACCATTTCTTTTGCTCTCAAGCTTTGCTTGAGAAGTTGTCTGAATCACCTTGGACTTAATAACAGAGATTGCCCTCCAGTATCCCCTATGCTTTCTTGCTTCTCAATGTGAAAATTTAAAGCATAAAAAAAGTACGAAAATGTTTTTTTAAAAAACTCTCATGTACTTATAACCGAGCTTCCACAATACTCAAAATGTACAAAAACCTACCATTTCCACTGTATTATTTTGAAGCAAATCTCAGTGGTTATATCATTTTATCCTAAAGTACATCAGTATATGTCTCTGAAAGAAATTTCTTTAACTGAATTCTAATAATTATTCCTTAACAATACAAATTTAAAGCTGGAAATCACTTTTATCTTCATGTTCTCATTTTATTGTTACAATGTCCATGTGCAGTAAATAGTATTATCCCCATTTCACAAATGAGATGCAAAGTGGCGGGGACTTCCCCGGGCCCCACAGCTCACTACCGACATCGCCGGGACTAAGCAGTGAGAGTTGGGAAATCAAGTCTGCTGGTCCACCCTGGCTGGGCTTTGCTCATCAGCACTCTTAGCGACAGCACAGCATGTAACAGTTGCTTTTTTAGAGAGAGAGAGCGAGAGAGAAGGTTTGATTTTTTTGTTTTGTTTTGTTTCCTTTAATAGTTAAACGCCTGGATGGATGGCTTTCAACTCCTAATATCATAAGCATTATTTCATTAACTCTTTAATAGCAAGTATTTATAAAATTCGTTATTGGCTTAAAAAGAACCATGTTGGGGAAAGACTGTCCATGTTTCAGTGAATAGAAAGAAATCAGTCCAGGCCTGCCTTCCTTATTTAATAATTGAATAGGCATATTTCTGTAGAGGTATGTGGTTATAAAAGAAACTTCCAGAGAACACTTTTCATTTTCGAGTTAGGATCCATTTTATTTTCTAAACCCTGTAGTACCTAACCCAGAACTGTATGTTTAGTGAGTGCTGAATTTTCATCAACAGACCATGTTGATATAGACCATGTGATATTCTTTTTTTTTTTTTTTTTAAGATTTTATTTATTTATTTTTAGACAGAAGGGAAGGGAGGGAGAAAGAGAGGGAGAGAAACACCAATGTGTGGTTGCCTCTCACATGGCCCCCACTGGGGACCTGGCCTGCAACTCAGGCATGCACCCTGACTGGGAATCGAACCAGCGACCCTTTGGTTTGCAGCCCGAGCTCAATCCACTGAGCTACACCAGCCAGGGCACCATGTGATTTTCTGATTGACTTTCACGAAACCTTGGAGATGGGGGTTGGAGGCCATCATCCTCTGTTGGGAGGCTTAAGGGCCAAATCTTCATCTGCCTCTTGCTTGCTGCAGGGAGATAAGATGCTGGGGTTGGGGGTGGGGTAGGGGTGGAGTGACATCAGCTTCAGGATAACCACTCTCTGGCTTCCCTGATCCCGGAAGAATAGGCAATAGGAATAGGCAATCTAAGGGCGGACTGCAGCCTGGCTCCTGCAGCTGCGCCCTCCTTCCTGGGGAGGGGAGTAGAGGGATTCACACAAGGGGTGCACCCAAACAGGCTTTTCAAATTGCAGTTCGGGGAGCGGCACTGCTCGGGACTGCCTGCTGGCCTTTCTCCAGGAGCAACACTGAGACACCAAATTAAATGGGCCTGGCCTGGCAAGTTCAAAATCTCCAAGTCTCACTTTTTCGACCACCTACCTACCGCAGGCAGCCCAGCAGAGGGAAAACTCAAACCCCACCACTGTTGGTCCCCTCCTCCCCCTTGGTTCTTAAGGAATCCCTCAGAGCTGCCTCTGCAGCAGAGGGAGGGGTGCACTGTGGCACAGAGCAGGGCTCAGGGGTCAGCAGCCGGGGTTTGAATCTGTGCTGCCTCCACCCAGCATGGTATGAAACCAGCTCTTAATCACTGTTTGCTATTGTTGTGAAGAAATGATGTTTAAGTCCCTTCTTTGTCAAAGTCCCAAGATCCCCTCCCTCCACAAAGTTTTTCTTATCCAAAGTAGTTGTCCTGCTTAAATCTTACTCATTGGTGGCACCTTTAGAAATCTGGGTCACTGTTGCTGGCAAAGGACCTGAACCAGGTTGGTTACTCTTGCTTCCTTGGTCTCTGAGCAGCACTTAGCTTGAGGTGACGTTTTCTGCTCTGACTTCCCGGGCACCTCGCTCTTGATTCTCCTCCTGCCTCACTGGCCCAGACTGTCCTTGCTGGTCCTCCTCATCTCTCCAAATCTAAATGCTGGAGTGCAGGGTTCATCTTGTGTCTCTTGTCTTCCTCCGCTAGCTGGGAGAGTGGATCAAGGCTTAGACTTTAAATGCCACCCATAAAGAGACAAGCCCCTTATTTCCAGCCTGTGCTTCTCTCTGAGCTCCACACTCAGATATTTACCTAGCTGCCTCCTTGACATCTGCCCTTAAATATCTAATAGCTCTCAAATGTCACATGTTCCAAACAGCTCCTGATGATCCTCTACCCATCTACTCCCCCCCAAATTCCACAGTTATCCTTGGTTCCATCCGTTCTCTCTCTTACATGCCATATCCAATCCGTCAACATAACTAGAACCCAAGCTGTGGTTGCAGCCTCCAAGACGACACCCAAAGATGCCCACCACCCAACAGTCACACTTTTGTGTGATCCCCTCCCACACTGCATCTGGGCCCGCTGCGTGACCAACAGAATTCAGCAGAAGTGATGGTACGTCACATTTGAGATTCAGTTATAAATGACACTGCAATGCGGATCTTTTCTCTCTTTTCCCCCTTTCTCCCTCTCTTTCATCACTTGCACTGGAGGAAACCGGCTGCTGTGTCTGAGGCAGCCCCGTGGAGAGGTGCATGTGGGGAAGGACTTGAAACCAGAGACACCGGCATCTGTGCTGCCTGCCACTTACCAGAACCAATAAGCAGAGACAGGGGTTGAATCTTTTTTTTTTTTTTTAAGATTTTATTTATTTTTTCAACAGAGGAGAAGGGAGGGAGAAAAAGAGGGAGAGAAACATCAGTGAATCTTTATGGGCGCTTTATTCAGATGGCTGGTGATCTAAGAAGACAGCGGGTTCATACCCTAACAGACCGTCTTAAACTCCATTTTAAATCTACCCTTTTTAGAAGGACAAGAAAAGTGTATGTAAGGGGTTTGGAATTCAGGGAGAAGTTAATCAGATAAAAGCTGTAGCATTCTTTCAGCTGTGTCCTGGGTGATGGTCTTTTATCTGTGCCCTGGGGGTGGCCTTTATCTGTGTCTTGGGAGGTGGGTGTCTCACCCTGGAGGACCGTGGCTCAGATAGCATCTTGATTGCTTGCAGTCCTCCGAGGCACAAAGGTGGAACTGCTTATGGTGGAGTCCAAGTGGGTCATCCCCTCAGTTCCTGGAACAACAGCTTTCATAGGCATTGATTACTAAGCTTACTAGCTATTACCTGAACTAAAACCTTCCAACTCTTGAGTCCTCTATTAAACCGAGGCCTCCACCCAACAGCCACAGGCCTGAGCTTTCTTGGAGGAGAATCTCTCTGCCTTAGTCAAGGCCTCAGGTGATGCAGAACCATTGACGTCTGGATTGTAATCACATGAGAGGCAGGTCCTAAGGCAGAACCATCCGGTTAAGCCACTTCAAGATTCCTGAGCCTCAGGACCTGTGAGATAATAAATGTGTGGAATGCTTTTCACGTCTCCACTTCTGGTCCCTTCTGGTCCAACCAGGGACAACCTCTCTCCCAGGTAACTGAACTAGCCTTCCATCTGGTCTCACTCTTTCCACCCTTGCCCCACAACCGTCTGTTCTCAGCACAGCAGCCAGAATCCGCCTTTCTTTATTTAAAAAAATATATATATTATTTATTTTTAGAGAGGTAAAGGGAGGGAGAAAAAAAGGAGAGAAACTGTAACCGGAAAACAGACTGGCATTTGGGCTGCCTGTCACTACCAAATCCAATAAGCAATGACAGCGATTGAATCTTTATGGCGCTTTATTCAGATGGCCGGCGATCTGAGAAGATGGCGGGTTCACACCCTAACAGACCGTCTTCCCTTCTCTCTGTCCAGGCCAACGTTTTTATACCAGGGGGTAAACAAGGACAGTGTGAGGGCTTTGAAGTTCAGGAGATTACGTGAGCTACACTGCAACATTCCTGTCCTGGGCAGGTAGCTGTTCCCAGGGGCGGGTGGTCATCTGTCACTCCCTGGAACACAAAGGCCCGGATGCCTCCACTTGTCCCCAGGCGGTAATCTTTAGCAGTGCCCCAGGAGGTCGGCTCCTTTCCTGGGAGCCAGGATGGGCCTTATCTGTAGTTTCTGAAACAAAGGCTTTAATACATACATTACTTGCTAGGCTTATAACTTTTTACCTTAAACTGAAATTTTCCAACTCTAGAGTCCCCTATCAAAACATCAATCTGTTGCCTCCTGCATGCCCCCAGCCCACAACTCAGGCATGTGACCTGACAAGGAATTGAACTGCGACCCTTTGGGTCACAAGCCAATGCTCAATCCACTGAGCCACACCAGCCGGGGCCAGAATCAGCCTTCCAAAGCATTACATCAGGGCACATTACTTCTCTGCTTCAAACCCTCCAATGGCTTCCTGACGTACGAGGGTAAAAATCCAAGGCTTGCAGTGACCTTCAGCCCTTTTCCCCTCTTGCTTACTAGCACACTGTCCTCCCTGGTGTTTCTTGTATGAACCAAATGTGTTCCCACCCCAGGCCTTCGCACTTGCTGTTTGTTCCCTTTGTTAAGAATATATTTCCCAGGATGACCCCATGATTTGCTCTCCATTCCGGTCTCCACTGAAAATGCCTTATTAGAGAGTTCCCCTGGCCACCCTACAGAAAGTCACCACCTCCTCGCTTGCGCTAGAATACCGTATCTCCCGTAATACTCATCACCATAGGATGTGCCCTGTGTTCCTTGTCTATCTGTGTGCTGTCTGCCTCCGTCACCGGAGTGTAAGCTCCATCGTGGTGGGGACTTTGCTTGGTTATTGGTGTGTCTTCAGCTCCCACCCAAAACAATGCCTGGTGTATAGCACAATAATTTTTGTATGAAGTGTCTGAGAGAGCTCTTTGAGTAGTACAAAGGTAAACTCTGAGACACATCCTTCTACATTATAAGTTCGCTTCTAATGGAGTATAGGTTTCTGATTAATAGTTTATTCCAGGGCGAGAAAATCTTATACCGAGATTAAAATTATACTGCCAGACTGATCATTTTAAGATGGTTTTTCAAGCTCAGGGACCAGGTCTTATTAATTATTCTATTTCCCTTTTTAAAAGATTTCATTTATTTTTAGAGAGAGGGGAAGGGAGGGAGAAAGAGAGGGAGAGACACATCGATGTGAAAGAGGAACATCGATCGGTTGCCTCTTGCACGTGCTCTGGCTAGGGGCTGAACCCACAACCCGGGCTTGCGTGCACCCCGACTGGGAATCGAATTGGCGACCTTTTGCTTTGTAGGATGATGCCCAGCCAACTTGGCCACACGGGTCACAGCAGTTCTACTTTCAAGATCAGGTACATGGTAGGCAGTTAGTATATGCTTGTTAAAGTAAATGGAGAAAGACGTATTTTCTCATAGTTATTTTGTTTAAAGTGATGTAAATAAAATTGCTTTGCTCAAACTATATTTTCATGACTAAATCATGGAAGAGCACAAGGAGTAATATTTTTTATACACTAGGGGGTTATAAGTTTCACTAAAGGAATAAATCATATTGTTCTATACTCGTCTGCTAGGGCTGCTGTAACAAAATACCACAGACTGTGTGACTGAAACAACAGAAATTTATTTTCTCACAGATCTGGAGGCTAGAAGGTCAAGGTCAAGGTGCTGGCATGTTGGTTTTCTCCAAGGCCTCTCTCCTTGGTGTGCAGACGGCTGTCTTCTTGCTGTGTCCTCACATGGGCTTTCCTCTGCATGCACGTCTGCCTGTGGTGTCTGCGTGTCCAGCTTTCCGTCTCTTAGAAGAACACCAGTCAGGCCCCGACTGGCGTGGCTCAGTTCGCTGGGCATTGTCCTGCAAAGCGAAAGGGCGCCTGTTCAGTTCCATCCTGAGACTTCCTGCCTGCCTTGGCTCCGGGCCTCTTCCTTCACCTTCCAAGCCAGCAATGGCTGGGCCGGTCTCTCTCACACGGAATCTGCTTCAGTGGTCATGCCTCCTTCTCTGACTCGGACCCTCCTGCCTCCCCCTTTCCTTCCAGGGACTCCTGTGACTACCTCGGTCCACCCAGTTAATCCAGGAAGAACTTCCTGTCTCAAGATTTTTAATCACAGCTGCAAATCCCTTTGCCATGTAAAGTCACACATTCACAGGTTCTGGAGATGAGGACAAAGGACGTCTCTCGGTGGGGGAGGGGGTAGCATCCTTCTGCCTCGCACATGGTGCATTTTACAGCAGCGGGAATCTCAAAATCCAAAGCATGGCTGAATTTTTCCTCTAGATTTACATTTTTTAAAATGATAAACTAATGTTTATTATTTTAAAAGTCATCCTACACTGCAAAGTATAGAGAATTGTTTTCATGACAATTAAGAGTATTGCTTAATACAGACTACCTCTGTTCAAATCCTGCCTCCAAGACCAATTAGCTGTCTGACCTTGGGGAAATTCTTTAATCTCTCTGGACCTCAATTTCCTCAAATGTTGATAATGGAAATAATAATAATAACATCTACTTTATGAGAACTAATTGAATGAAGTGCTTATCATTTGCCTAGCACATGATAAGTACTCAGTAATTCTAACTATTACAGATTTTAAGTTTTAAAAAGTAAAAATTCCTTCTCTCTTCCTCCAGTCCCCAGAGCTAATTACTATAAATAATTCCATTTGCATTTGACTTCTTTCTGTTTTGGATTGTGTGTGTTTGTTTAGAACAATGGACTCTTTAAATCTTGAATTGTTTTTGCATTTAATTTATTGTGAACATTTTTCTGTTATCATACAGAAATAAATACCCTGTTCTTTTACAAGACTGTCTGGTATTCTGTTGTACATGTATCCAATCCTCAACTGATGGGGGTTTTCAAAACCCTTTAGGTTCATTCTGGGACATATACAGGGGCGAGCAAAAGTTGGTTTACAGTTGTGAGTACGTGAAACAGTTTATTTTTGTATCATTATGTATTAATTATTGTATTATTTATTTGTATTATTTATCTTCTCATTATATCCTTACTTGTGGTTTATCTCTTAGGTATTGATGTAGGTAATTTAACCAACTTTGCCCACCCCCGTATATCTTTGTATACTTAGGTGAAAATATCAGGAACAGAGATGTCTAGACGTGGAATTACTAATCCTGAGATATGTACAGTATACATTTTGGTACTGGAGTATTCTGTCTGAGGGCTGAATTCTGGAAAACCTTGCATACGTCAAGGATTACTTGACAAAGGATGATATTTCTGTTAACCAGCTGCACAGTCCTGTCACGGTGCAGCACAAATATAGCTTACAACTCGTTTGACCTTTATAATTACGCCAACTTTATAGTTATTCTATTTTTGAGAGATCTTTAAATTGGGTGATGTACATTATTTCAATGGTCACAAAATGAGGCTTCATTCATATTTTGATGTCACAATATTTCCATTGTGAGTAACTTAAAACCCTTGCAGGACATTCGGTTCCATCCAGAATGTCCACAGGGACACTTGGTCCATGTCAAAAGGTCCTTGAAATTCGGTCCTTTCCAAAACATCCACACTGAGAAAACGTCCTTGGGTTCACACCACCCGTGACGTTCATTTCTACTTTTGGTTTGCAGGATTAATACCTAAAAGAGTATTGGGTTTCGTTGGTCCAGTAATTGTGTTGTGGCTGTTTTGCCAATAACAGCCCTCCTTGCCTGGGTAGCCGGCTGCTAACGAGTGGCCCGTGGGATTAGGCAGATGGGCGGGGGTTGGATCTTGCAGGAGAAGGGGGTATATATTAACTATGGACCGAATGTCTCTGTGGGCCACTGATCATTCAAAACTTATGTAAAATGCAGGTCACCTCACTGTTGCTGCTGTGTTAATTTTGCACTGTCCACCAGGATACAGGGGTTTTCTTACACCTTTGCCATCACTAATTAGGTATTGCTATCTTTTTTTATTTTTTCCAGTCAGATGGTGAAATTAGTATCTTGTCTAATTAACATTACCCTGATAACAAGTAAGTCGAGCCTCCTGTCATGTTTAATTGCCATTTATATTCTTTCTGTAATTTGACTGTTTGCCTGTTTGTCCATATGTCAGTGGATTTTGAAATTTTTTTCTTTATGAGACTTTTAAAATCTGAGGAAACATCTATAGATTTTTTCCTAACTTAAATAAATAGCAATAATCAGGAAATTAGCTACTGGAAACTTGTTTAAAAATTTAGTTTAAAGTAAAAATGTGCCAGTATAAACTCAGTTGAAGGTACTGATTCATGGGTTGAGATCGAATCCAACGTAAAAAGAAGTTGTTTTCCAACTTAGGTTCATTGTAAAGTCGGTTGCTTAGATCTATGAATGAGTTCTAAGTGGTGGTTAAGGAAATAGGGCAGCCCTCAAAAATCCCTGGGATAAAACGAAATGAGAGCAACCATACTTTCTAAAGCAAATGACAAAGATTGTTTATTTCTGGTATTGCATGTGAAAGGAATTGTGGGAGATACAGTTTCAATGTCCAAGTCTTGAAATTGCTTTGGACATTTAGGTGATTATGGAGTGAATGGGCCTGAATGTTTGAAGTGGGGACTATAATGGAAAAATGATAGTGCTAATAAACACTACTATCCTGAAATATTGCCCTGAGTTCTCGATCTTAGGAATGTCGGTACACAGAAATCAGAAAAATGGGAGAGAACGGTCCTTACCTTCTTCCCAGCCTAGGCCAGCCCCGCGTTTGGATCCAGAATCCATTTTCTGGAGGTCCTTTCTTCAGGCTCACGTCTCAGCCTTGGCGCCGGGACTTCGTTTTCCCTGCCCAGCCACCACCTGTGACTCTGCTCCTCTCTTAGCCGCCGCTCCCTGTCTTCGGCATGGGTTTCTAGAGTTTCTGCAGACCTGGGGTCCGTTCTGCAGACCTGGGGTCCGTTCTGCAGGTGGAGGGGGGGTGGGAGAGTGTCCCAGGCAGAAGCACTGGGAGACAGTGAGGGAGACAGTTTCTTGTGCACCCTCCCAGAGGTGATCTGTGCATGTGTACAAAATACATGAACACGAAAAGAAGAATCGTGTACCTCGTGTGCTATACCTTGACTTTTAAAGCTTTTAAATTTAGAAATATCTCACAGCCACAAAAGAGAACAGAGAGTAATATTACGGATACCCAACACCGCCAACCAAAGATCTCACCATTAGTCACATTTGCTTCATTTAATCCAAATGATCAAGTATGTTGGTGAAGTTACTCAGAAGATCCTCTCCTTTCCATGTCCGTGGTATCTGCAGTGATATTTTCTTCTTCATTCCTTAATCATGGTGACTTATGCTTTCTTTTTTTTTTTTTTGGTTGAGGGGTTGTTTTATTAATTTTTTTTTTGAAGAACTAACTTTTAGTTCTATTGATTTTCTCCATTTTCATTAGTAATTTCTGTTCTTACCTTTATTATTATTTCCTTCCTGCTACTTTCTTGAGGTCTGATTTTTTCTTCTGTTCCTGGCTTCCTGAAACGGAAGCTTAATCATTGTTTACAGCCATTTTCCTCCTCAACTTTCTTTAAGTGCTGCCTCATGTCTATTAGGTAAGTTTTGGTAAGTTGTACCTTTAGTCTCATTCAAGTGAAAATATTTTCTAAATTCTATTTTGATTTCTTATTTGATTCATAGATTATTTAGAAACATTGTGTTTAATTTCCAGGTAGTTGGGGATTTTTCAGTTACTCCTCCCCCCCCCGCTAGACCCCCTCCTTGACTTCTAGCTTAATTGCATGTGATCAGAGAATCCATTCTGAGTGGTTTTAATTTTGTGTCATCCTTCCTCAGAGACAAATTAATCTCCTTATCATCCCAGTTTTATTATACATTCTGCTGAAGTGAGCACCATATTTACTTCACATCCTTTAAAAAGTGTTAAAAGGTTACATACATATTCAAATTTCTACTCCTTGCCTATCAATTTCCCCTCTGTTCTCTCTTATTAACTGTTCTACAGTTGGTATCATTTCCAAACGTGTTTATTATACATAGTTACAACTATATAAATAATATGTATACTATTTTTATGATTAAAATTTTATGTAAATGATATCAAACTATATCATTTTTCCACTGTGTTTTATCCATCAACACTGTTTTTGAGATTTACTCATGTTAATTTATGTGGATCTAATTCATTCATTTCAGTGGTCTTCGATTATATTATAAACCATAGTTTATTCAGTCATTTCCTTGACTGAGGCTAGTTAGGTGTACTGGTTTAGAAGTATTAAAGCTTCCTGGTGAATTGTTTCTTCTATCAATAAGTAAGGGTCTTTCTTATCACCTATAGTGAGTTTTACTTTAAAATATATTTTGTCTGCTAGTAGTATGTTTTCTTTTGCTTTGAAATAGTCTTTTTCCATACTATTACTTTTACTTTTCCATGTCATTATTTTTAAGCATGTCCGTTATAAATAGCACATAGGCAGAATCATCTGCGTGTGTACGCATGTGTTATTTGTCTGAGAGTCTTTTCCCTGGCAGGTCAGTTCATGTACATTGATTACGGTTCCTACTATGTCTGTGACTTCTATCATCCTATTTTGTGCTTTCGTGTCATATACTTCTTCTTTGCTTTTCTGTTTGGCCCCCATTTTCTCTTTTCTTTTTGTTTCCTTGATTCCATTCCCCCCCACCCCTTAAGACAGAGACTTCATTTCCCCCTACGTTGCAGATGTGGCTGCGTGACCCAGTTTCGCTCAGTAAGATGTGAGCGGAGCTCTTTCATGGGCTTCTCAGAAGGTGACTCCAGACAGGGGCGCAGTCAGCTTCTCCACACCTTCATGTGCCCCGCCCTGCCCCCACTACCTGCTGCACCTCGGTTGAGGCCTTGGGGACAGGAGCCATCTTACAGGGGCCCCGGGGATGACAGCCGCCTCCTAGAATGTGAAGCAGAAAGATTGAGGGGCTCTGGACATTAATAACACACGGGAGCTCCTGCACCAGTCCTCACAGCCCACCGTCAGAATCCAACTGTGTGAGGAAAAAAGAAAAATCCTATTTGTTAAGCCATCTTAAACTGAGTTTTCTATTATGTTCAGTTGTGAACCAATCTCCAACTGACTACAGAGCAACTATTTTGGAAATTACCTTTATATTTCTTTCTCCCTTCTCCCTCCTGCCCTCTCTCCCTTCCTAGATTTAAAAAAATTACACTGGTGCCCTGGCTGGCATAGCTCAGTGGATTGAGCGCGGGCTGGGAACCAGACGGTCCCAGTTCGATTCCCGGTCAGGGCACATGCCTGGGTTGCAGGCCAGGCCCCCATGAGGGCCATGTGAGAGGCAACCATACATTGCTGTTTCTCTCCCTCTCTGTCTCGCTCCCCTCCCCTCTCTAAAAATAAATAAATAAAATCTTTAAAAAAAAAAAAAAAAAAAAAAAAATTACACTGGTAATATGGGTTTATTATAGTGGCAAACAAAAGCCTGCACGGCTGAAAGCTTTTCTAAAGCAAAGGGTTTATTGCGCCTTGTGCGGTCCAAACCCTCAGGAGGTAGATCCGCCGCCTGGACTGGCCTACGAACTTGGGGAGGAAAGCTGTAAATGTTTTTGAAAGACTTTACCTTGGCTGTGGGTGCGGGCGCGGGAGAAGGTGAGGCAGGGCAAGCTTGAGGACAGACGCCGAGTTCATAAGGAAGGAGCATTGCCTAGTTTGCGTTGGTCATGAGCAATAGCCTGGAAAGTTAAAGTGTAAGCAAGATGCTGTGGCCCTTAGTGGTCAGTCGTTCTCTCTAGAAAATCTCCGAAGCACCCACCTGGAAGTTTGTTCAAAGTTTCAGCGCACACTCAGGAGTGTAAGCAGTGTGCTGCTGGTTTTGCCCGGCAGTTGTTAACTGGTCGACCTCTCCTGCCACCCTCTCACCCTCTGCTCTGGCCTGCTGTAATTTAATTTAGGACATATGAGATTTTTTTTCTTGTCAGTAGGAAGATTAGAAAACAGAGATAAGCAAAAAAAAAAAGAAAGTCACCACCCAGATTTAACCACTGTTAAAATTTGAAAATGTATCCTTCCAAACATGTTTTCCTATTTATTAGATCCAGAGAGAATTTTCTTTAATTCAATTATGAGTTACCATAATGTAAATAAATTAACAAACGTGAAAATTATGCGAATACTTTAGCATTCAAAAATAGCTGATAAGTACTATTTGGGAAAATTTCAATAGAAAATTTTATTTTACTTATTTATTTTTTTAACTGTTTTTATTGTTGACCCTATTACAGATATCCCCATTTCCCCGCCTTTGTCATCTGCAACCAGCCCCCCATCCTCTGGCTGTCACCGTATTGTTTCAGTGCCTGTGGGTCACTCATGTGTGTTCCTTAGCTCATCCCTTCCCCTTCTTTCATCCAGCCCCCTTCCCGCCTCCCCTCCGACAGCTGTCCGTCTGTTCCATGTGTCCATGCCTCTGTTCGCTTTTGTTCGTCAGTTTATTTTGTTCATTAGATTCCACATGTAAGTGAGATCATATAGTATTTGTCTTTCTCTGCCTGGCTTATTTCATTTAGCATAATAATCTCCAGGTCCACCTATGCTGTCACAAAAGGTAAGATTTCCTTCTTTTTTACGGCTGTGTAGTATTTCATTGTGTGAATGCACCACGTCTTCTTTATGCCCTTATCTACTGATTATTAGCCATTTCTTGGTTATTCAGGGAGCTGGGGTAAAAAAAAAAAAACAAACAAACAAGACCCTCGTCTCCCCCTATATTGAGCACGTGAGGTAGACGATTATATTGGTTGATTATTTGTGAACCTTTTCCTAGTTTGGAAATAACAAAGTAGGTATGAAAAATACTGGGCAAAAGTTAACACAATTTTCATGAAATATTCATCTGTTTTTCTCTTTGCCTCTCTTGTTTTTTTCTATTATGTAAAGATAAGGATAAAAAGGTAAAGAGGAAGCAAGAAAATTTGGTGGAGAAACCACATATAACAATAGGAGAACAAGAACGAAATAAAATGAAGAGACACGTGTTTCAGACCGATCTGGGAAGCGGGCGGGTTGAGAGGGCTGGGGCGCTGCTGCTGCTGAGACTGGTCGGGGCAGTTGTCAGGACTGGAATTCGGTGCTGACGAGGTCAAGGGCATGCAGCCCATTTCTGGGCCAAACACTGAGTGTCCCTGACGGGTCTGATCTCAGGGCAGGGATGGCAGTTGGACATGTTTGCCTCACACACGGATGCCCCTGGGCCCACAGGCAGCGGGGTGAAAGTGGGGGTGACTCAGCATAATCTGGCAGGGGGTGGGGGAAGAGGAGGAACGTGCCCCGAAGCTTGTGTCTTAGTGATAATGCACGATGACCATGTTGGTTTCTTTGAATCGCAGTTCAAATTGCCTTAATATTTGGTGCAAGAATATTGGACTATGTCTTCAATTTGTGTGAAGGTAAATTTGACTTCCTGGAGCGGCTCTCAGACAATTTGCTCCTGAATATCATGTCTTATCTGGATCTTGAAGACCTTGCCAACCTTTCTCAGACATCACGCAGATTTTCAGAGGTAATGGTCAAATATTTTGTGTCCATAGAGAATTTTCCTTTGTGCTGTCTCAAAGTTGTTTCTTTAAAAAAAAAAAAAAAGCCTTTATCCTTTCCATTTATCTCAGCAAGCATGTGTTGGATAGTTACTTTATGACAGGCACTGTCCTAGGCGTGGAGGCAGCAGAGGTGTGCAGATATTATTTCTGCCCTCAAGAAACTCGCAGTTTAATAGGAGAGACCCATACAGAGGCACATTATTACAAACGTAGTGGAATCAATTCAACAGGGATGTGTGTTCAAGATACAAAGGGAGTACAAAGTGCTTTCCTCTGCTTAGCTTCACTGAAGCGGGCTGCTGCACCTGGGTTTTGAGGGGGAAATAGGAGTTCGCCAGGTGGTCTGGCAGACTAGAGGCATTCCAGATCAAGGGGCGTCTCAAGTTAAGGCACCAGTGGAGGCAGGGGCATGGCAGCATGAGAGAGTAAGGCAAGTGGTGACTGTCCCCTATCCACTTTCATTTCTTCAGTACGAGCCCTTTGCTGAATTACTCACCTCCCAGAACGGGTGGTTCTGGAGGACTTACTCATAGTGCCCAGTCTTCCTCCACGCCCCGGGCTGACTAAACGGACGTCCTCTCCCTACTCAGAATCCTCAGCAGCACAGCCTCAAGCAGAAAGCATCACTGGTACTGATTTCGCCCAGTTTCAGGGCCTTGATGCAAGCGTTATTAGTTCCTCTCCCAATCCCGGGAGGTACCTTTCAGCTAGTTTGTAAGTTGACGTCCTTCCTGCACCCCCACCCCCCCAAAAGGAGGGCTAGAAACAAGCGTTACGAGCAATCAATACACATGCACACATATATTCTTGTATATACGCGTATATATTGTAGCCATTAAAAATGAATTAAAGTTAAGATTTTTGTCCTTATTGCTGATAAGAAGCTGATTATTCATACTTTAAATGAGGAGAATTTTAAGTAAGTAAAAGATTCTAGTGGAGGTCTATTAAAAGCTTCTGCCAGGGCCTGGGGTGCCCCTGAAAGTACATGGAAGGATTTGCTAGGGAACGGCGGTTTCGGCCATGTCTCGTGGGATCTGTTCCTTGGGTCAAGCAACTGTCTGCTGTCCAAGTGTTGCCTACTTCCGCTATTACTCTCCCCCTCGCTGCCTTGCCACGTTTTTTGTGCAGTCTTGAAAATATTCTCCATACCTGCAGCCCAATTCTGAGTCCAGTCCAAGAATGGTATTAGAGTTGTACGGGTAAAATATCTCAAGAGATTCTATGAAAAGCTAGAAGCTTAGGGTGGGGAGGGGGCTTTTCCCATCTTTACTGTGACCAGGCCAACGGGTGTTTCAAGCAGGAGGCCAGAAAGCTGGGTTCTTTTCTTAGCTCAGCCACGCACCACCGTGAGCCTTGGGCAGCTGCACCCTTTTCCTCTCTGAGTCTTTATTTTCCTCATTTGTAAAAAGGGGTTTTAACTAGATAAGCCCTAGGATCCCTTTCATCTTTACCATAGCTTCTGTATGTTAAGTTTATGCACCACCACCAGGGGGCGCTAAAAGCCCACATTTTGCTGTGCTTGGAATCAAAGTAACTGGAACCCTAGTCTGGGTGGGTGCCTGGTGTTTCGCAACCTAGCATCTACCAAGCAAAAATGCCCAGGGTTTGGGAGTCTTAGACAGGGTTATTTTATGACCAGCTTGTAATGTAAAACAAAACTGTGAGTATTTTCAGTATAAAATGAGTCATAAAATGAAGTTACACTGGTGGAAATTGTAGCTCTCTTGAGAATTCTTTCCCTTCCCCCAAATCTCATTACATGAGACACACTGATATCCTGAAATGGATTTGCTGGAAATGGGTTAGTCATCTACACTGTTGTTGGAGTTTAAATCTTTTAAAGGATGCTCAGATCTGTTTTGTTTTTTTAATAGAAAGACATGTTTTTTCCTTTGTTGTTTGTATTTAGAAGAATATGTTGTCATCTGAATAGAGAAACTAGACCTTGAATGACTAGTGAAGATGGGGTGAGACAGTGGGCAACTGCCTAACATCAGAATGTTTTGGGGGCTGTCGCTACCCTAGGGGTCAGTGTGGCTGACTGACAGGAACCATCATGCGACTGTCCTAGTGTTTGCTCTGATGTTCGTGCAGAAAGAGCCTTAAGTGGTTATGCTTTGTTATACTATTCATTTCTGTGTGTAAATCACTTTTTTCCCTTATCAGAGTACTTTTACAGTGGCATGAAATCTGAAAGTAAGGAGCACTGGCTGCTTTCTCCTCGAAAATGAGCGTGATGGAGTCATGACGTAGAGATAACGCTTAGCATGTGTTTCCCCCTCCCCACGAAGCAGTTAGGGCCCAAGGGAGCTAAGCAGGGCAGAGGAAGGGTCTGTAGGTGAGAGGAGCCAGGTCAGACGGAGAGGACGCTGTGGCTTGGTTTGCGCAGTGCCCATGTGACTGCCTTGTGCCAGAGGGAGTTGCCTCTGTGTACTGTGGAGGTCGGAAAGGGGCGAACGGCCTCGGTCGGGCAGGCCCGCCCGCTCGGAAGAAGGGGTCTTGGCAGGGACACGTGAGCAAGGTGCAGTGGCCTCCGATGCCCAGGACCAGCTGTTCCTGCAGGCACAGCCCTGGAGGCACATGGGGAAGGCTGTGGGTTCTGGTGCGAGGCCGCATCGCCTCCTGCGTGCCACGTGCTGGGGAGCAGAAGCAGTGCGGTTTCTGTGGGACAGTCTGCGTGGTTTTTTTCTTGTTTTGTTTTTATACCGGCTGCTGTTGTTCTTCTACAGCATTGAATTGTTCCTTCTGGTTTTAGTAGATAATCTCTGAGCGACCTGTTGCCTCTGCTGACCCCCCTTCTGCTTAAACAACTTAGGTTACCTTCCGTGATCTGAAACCCAGAGCCCTGTCCAGTACCATGGACATTTCATATCGTTTGCATGGGTGGGTGGATGAACAGTCCACTGGAAATTGTGCAGCAGCTTATCTGGCCCCAACTGGAACAATTTTAGTTTGTACTTCACCCTTTTACACCCCCCCCCCTTTTTTTAATTGCACTGTTCTGGGATAGAGTGGACCACCTCAGTAGCTTCTGAGGTCAATACATTTCTATCACCACAGTTACTTTAGCAAACCTGGTTCCCTTCACTTCTGCAACATCATGCAGAGTTAGTGATTGAGTTTGCACTGCCCTTAATGTTAGTTTTCACCTGTCGTTCTTCTCTGCCTTCACTCTCCTGCCTCAGTGTCAGCCACCCTTCTACGTAGCTGTGGCTGAACTGCCAAGGGCTACAGCAGCACACACTGAACTGAAATCAATTCTGAGGAAATGGGGAAGGTGAGGCCACGAGTGAAGGCCCTTCCTACAGTGTAAAGGGCATGGGTTTCAGCCCATTGGTTCCCGACAGTCGTTTCGGCTGCCCAGGCGCCTTTTCCCTCCTTGTCATCATGTGCCCGTGTTTCTAGAGGTTCGTTCAGATCCTACAAACTGACACCTTTCGAAATAGGGCACAATCAGACTCGGTATTCTGGAAGCCAAAGGATTTTACCATGCCTTCTGCCTCTGCTGTTAAAGCGGGCAGGTTGCCCCCTAAAAAGAAATTTTAAATGGTGAAAATAATGAGTTCGGTCTATTTTTATTGTATCAATCAGGTCAACTCTCTTTATTATTCATAGGCACTTGATGTCTACCGGTCGTTTCCATAGATAGTCTTGTTGCCCACCAGTGTGGACCTTTGAGGGGCCCCAGCTTCATGCCTTCCTTTGCCTCTTTATAAGAGAAGCCTTTGTGGCAGTTCCCGTGGATGGACCTGTGTGCAGAAAGAAGGGGCCCAGGCCAGCGTGCGCTGGACCGTGGATCTGAGGGGACTGGGGGCTCCTCGCTGATCCTCTGCCAGGCCGAGCTCTTCCCACCCCTGGAATTTCACACGTCAACCACTGTAGAGAAGCAACGAGAGGAGAGAATCAGGCTGGTGGTTGGCTGCCCCAGCGCCCTGTTGGCACGGGAAGCGTGGACCAGGAAGTGCCTGTTGCTGAGGCCCACGTAGAGCCCTCCTCACAGAACGTTTTACGTTGCTGGAGTCACTGCTCTGCCACAGCAAATATCCAGGCCCCTTTAAATGTTGTTGTTCTCACGTAAATCACAAAACCGCGGCCGTCGCCAAGGTCCGGGCCACCAGAGAAGCGTAACAGAAGCTTTGTCTTCAGGAAGGGTTTGGGGGCCTGGTAGTAAGGTGTCAGGGAACCTCCATTTCCATGGTGTTTAGTAGCAGGGGACTGATGAGAGTAGCTGCCATAGGTAATGGTGCCACCTGAAAAAGTCATGTTAGCAAATCGTGGGGAAACGGAAGCTAAATTGTGGCAGCTTTGAACTTGGAGGGAGGGCACGATGGCCTTGTGCAGCTATTGGGCCAGAGGGGTCTTGTCTGTCTTCAATCTCATGGCCCCTGGTTCAAGTCCCAGAATGCAGAAGATCATCTCAGAGAAGGTCGTTCCTGGGGAATGGCTCACTGTGCCAGGCGGGCTTGGGGAGTGAACTGAATCTCCTAGGCCACTCTGGGGCGTGGTGCGATGTCACATGTGCCAAGGACTTGGAGCAGAACTTCTGGCCCCAGGAAGGGGTGGATTTTCCACATGCCCACTGGCAGTCTCTGGGGGCTGCTGAGTCATTTTGATGCAGTTCAGCACTGAGTATCGTGCAGTGGACTGAGCTAGGAGCTGTGCAAACCCAGGGGAGAGGTGGCCCGAGTGAGGCTTTAAAATGAATGCAAATTTAGCGGGAATTAGCTGATCCGACCCAAGAAGCTAGTGCAGCACTGGGTACAAGATCGGTCAACCACACACACATTCTCAGCCTCTGCTACGTGGCCAATTGGAAATTAACTAAATAATGTTGTATATGAACTATATTTAACTCTCTTACATTCTGCATCTTGAATGAAATCAGGATTTATCCCATTAATCAAATATTGCTTTGTCCTTTGTTTTACTTTATTTTTTAATGTTTATTGATTTTAGAGAGAGAGGGGAAGGGAGAGAGAAAGAGAGAGAAAAAAACATCGATTTGTTGTTCCACTTATTTATGCATTCACTGGTTGCTTTTTGTATGTGCCCTGACCAGGGATTGAACCTGCAACCTTGGTGTATCGGGACAATGCTCTAACCAACTGAACTAGCCTGCCAGGGCTGCTTTTTGTCCTTTAGGTGCTTGTGCACTTGCCTCTTTCCTGGAGGCAGGAACACCTGGCACACCTTCTTGCACACACGGTGTTCCCAGCGGTGTCTATAGGCATCAGGACGTGGACAGGGATCGTGTGAGTGCATGATTTTCCCTTAGTCCACACGTGACGGAACCCACTTCTGGCTTTCCAACCCACAGCTGTGCAAGTCTGACAAGCTGTGGGAGCTGATAGTTCGATCTGCCTGTGACAACATCACCCCTGCCATGAGGGCCCTGGCCGAGGAGATGGGCTGGAGACAGATGTTCTTCACCAACAAGCTGCAGCTCCAGCGACAGATCCGCAAGAGGAGGCAAAGACAAGAAAGCCAGGGCAGCAGTCAGTTCTAGGGAGGCTTTTTTTTCCTGTGGGGGCGTTGAGGCATGGTTGTGTTTTTTGCGGTATCCAAATCTCTTCTGTTTCATTAAGAACTAAGAGGCGTCGCTGGTTTAAGGAGTCATCTGAAAAGCATAGAGTATTTCCTCCCAGATGCAGCAAAGCCGACTCTGCAGGGCCTTGCCTGAACCAAGCGGCGAATCGGTCATATCTGTCAAATCATGCCCCCACTCCCCAAGGACTGCAGGACAGGAAGACCCGCCCTCGATGTCTCCCCTCCTCCCTCCCCCCCACATCCACAAGAAAAGAGGCTTCTGCTGTATAGAAGCAAACAATAAATGATTGTTAGTACATTTTTATTACATATTTATTCTATCTAGGCATTGGAAAAGGGAACTGAGGTTTTGAATTCTTTTCCTGGTCCTCTGAGTCCATCCATGGAGCCGATGGCCACGTGTGTCCACAGGGAGCTGTGAGGGGCCGTGGCCTCAGGAGGCATCCCGGTGAGTGCAGCTGCCTTCCCAACTCTGCCCCTCCAAGTGTGCGTTCAGGGCCCGACCTGTGGGCCCGGGATGCCAGGGGTCACCCCCCCCCGTGGAGACCACTCTGCCCTGGCCCTGGGGCACGGCTGGACACGGGGTCAGGCTCACCCTCCCGGGACTGCGTGTTTGCCAAGTAAACCTACAAATGTTCCTTACAGGGACGTGTTTCCCAAAGGAAAGTGGGAGTTACCACTTTCATAACTGGGGTTTTAAGAACACAGGCTCTGGGTAAGTGAGTAAAAACCTAAGTATGATTTGTGCTCTGTTAACTTGGCAGAGGGGTGAAAAGTGTAGAGTTTTGGGGGAGGAAAGTCTGCGTCCCTGAGATGGGTTATTTAAAAATGGTTTCCTTCCTGCGATCTCCTGACGGTGGGGTCGCCCAGACAACGAGCTCACAGCAGCGGGTAAGGACTAGTGACCTCTTCAGGCCAGAGAGCAAAGCAGCTCTCACCCTCCAAAACCTTGTTCGCCGTCTCACCCCTCCTTTCCCGTAGCCTCCACTTTGCTCCCTAGAAAAGAGTGACATCCCCAGCCCCCGCCCCCACTTCCATGCCAGAGGGGCTCCAGTGGTGCAGTGGGATTGCCCGCCTGGTGCAGAGGAGGTGGGCTCCGGCTGTCTCCTCCCTAAATTCTTCCAGGATGGTCCCATAGCCATGGCTCACTGACAGACTGGTTTCTTCTTTACTGAACCTGTGCTCACATCAAACCAGCCCCATTCACACACCCTAACACCTGGTCACAGATTTCCGGGGACATCTGTGATGTCAAATGTAGGCTGCGTCCTGGCAGGTAAGGAGCCTGTCAAAGTTGTGTCTGTATTTAGTCTAAGCGTGGAGCGAAGAGTTCATTGACGAGAGACCCACGCCTCGTTCCCAGCCCGAGAGCCATTCTGCCAGGCGCAGGGTGACTGGCAGGCGGGTCGAGGGCCCTGCTTCTGCGTGTCTCCTGCCGCCTGTTTCTCCCTGAAGTTCCCGACTTCAGTCCGGGCCAGGTTTTCAGTGACAGAACGCAGGTTACTGCAACGTGTGTGCAGCC
Source organism: Micronycteris hirsuta (assembly GCA_004026765.1). Classification (NCBI taxonomy): domain Eukaryota; kingdom Metazoa; phylum Chordata; class Mammalia; order Chiroptera; family Phyllostomidae; genus Micronycteris; species Micronycteris hirsuta. Next base: position 55,354 of record PVJI01000279.1, on the reverse strand, counting down.
GTTGCCTGGATGCGCAACTTGGTACGTCAATGTAACTGTATAATGTAAAATCACACGTCACTTGTAACATCGATGCCAAGTGTAAGCAGCTTCCAAACCTCATGCACTGTTTTATTATCTAACAGATTCTGAGAGCTTTCGGGCACACGTACTCACCTAGATTCAGCGGGAACCAGTGAGAACACAGATATGGCCATTTAAAAACTTTTAGTATGCATAGATAATAAAGGTAAATGACAATTAAAATGGGTTATCAATATGTTGACTGTTGTTTACTTTTAATTATTTTATTCAAGTACAGTTGTCTGCATTTACCCCTCGCTTGTTTTTCCCCACCCCAACCATCCCCACCTCCTTCCCCTGCTTCCGCCCCCTTGGTTTTGTCTGTGTGTCCTTCATAGTTGTTCCTGAAAACCTGTCTGACTATTGTTAACTAATAGTTAAAGTAATGTAGGTTATTAGATTATTAAATTGTAGGTATTTGTCCTAATAATTTGGGTGCCTTATTACCTGACTGATTATTTTGGCCCCAAAACGAACAATTATCACCAACTGAAAACCCCACAGCATAGCACCAGCATCCTCCAGCGTCCAAACATTTTGCCCCTCCCCCACCTCATTTCCTGCGTTCGACCCTGGATGGCGACCCCTGGGGCGGAGAGGCTTTGCCTTCCTGCCTCTGCTGGTAGCTTTCCCGTAGACGGGTGAGTCCGCCTTGTGCCTGACACGGCATTTCAGAGGGAAGTACCACGTGGCCTACTCTTGCCCTTCCTCACCTTTCCAGTCACACAGCGTTTCTGCTGTTGTTTGCCATTGTAACTATAAAAATAAGACATTTGTATTTTCTGACGTTTCCTATGTCTTAAAGTTAGAACAATTTCTTAACAATAGCAAATGTGAGAGTTTATAAACTAAAGAAATAAATATATTTTACCTTCTATTTTAACTTCCATTACTGCTTTTTCCTGAACAGATCGGCATAGTATGTGCATTAAACCTGAGTTATGTGGAATGCGGAATGTTTTATTTCACTGAGTGGGACCAAGAATCCGGCAGAGATCAGGATTTGGGAGGGGGAGGGAAACAGGTGGGGACAGACGACTGGTCGCCACTGGTGATCGTTCTCCACGCTGCCTGTGGGCAAGATGGTTATTAGCTCTCATTTGTTACCCAGACTCCCGAGGCGCTGAAGAACTGTGTACCCATAAAGCACCGGTGCAGCGCAGCCTTTGCTCCGAGCTGTAGTGTAATGACCTTAATCTTCCGTTGTGTTAGGATAATATAGTGAGGGGGTGTCCAAACTTTTCAAATCTGAACAGCTGGTTTCTCCTTGAAATGGTTGCCTTTGACTGGGTGTCAAAATGTTGCACAGACAAGGTACCACCCCACTGAAGGAAATTGTGCACCTGCAGTTAGAAGCACAATGTTATATATTGTCAGTTTGCAAAGTACAATTATTATCTTAGCTTCACCTCTTTCTTGTTTTGAAAGGACATCGTCCCCACACTGGGACAGCATGAGTTTGCCCTTGCAGCATGGAACCCTCAGGGGCGGGAGCTCCAGAGGGCTCCCTTTATCCTGCTTATCACGTCCCCTTAAACATAGATCCCCATTCAGAGCAGTTAGTTTTGATTGGAAATCTGCTCTGCCCACCCAGAAAGTCTCAGGGCCATAGATCCATGGTCACAGACTAAGCTGGAATACCCTGAGAAATAATAATAGCAGCTTCCATTTATAACACACTGTGTACCAAGAAATAAACAGGTAGTAAGCAATTTAATTCTCACAGCATCCCTTGGAGGTAAGTGATACTATTTCTGTCTTGTAGATGAAGGGTTTATAAACTATGGCATAGGTCTAATCTGACCGGCCACCTGTTTCTGTGTATAAAGTTAAAAAAAATTTTTTTATTGATGTTCAATGACAGTTGTCCCCCTTCCCCCCTAAGATTTTATTTATTTATTTCTAGAGAGAGGGGAAGGGAGGGAGAAAGAGAGGGAGAAAAACATCCATCAGCTTCCTCTTGCACACCCCCGACTGGGGACCTGGCCTACAACCCAGGCATGTGCCCTGACTGGGAATTGAACCTGCAACCTTTCAGTTGGCAGGCCGGTACTCAAACCACTGAGCCACACCAGGCAGGGCTCCGGGTATGAAGTTTTACTGGGCCACAGTTGATGTGTTATCTGTGATCACTTTCACACAATGACAGAGTCACAGTATGGATTGTACGGCCTGCAAAGCCTAAATTACTCTCACAGAGGGACAAGTTAACCTTCCCAAGGTCTAGAACCAGTAAGCGGGGGAGCTGAGACTCAAGTCGGTAGGCGCCATGGCTGTGTTCTTAACCACTAAGGCGCCCGTCTCCTTTCAGAGCCAGCATCTCATCTGACCAGCAGAACTGGAAAAGGTGATGGGATTTGTCCCAGGTCACATTTGAAATTATAAGGGCTGGCACCTGGGCCTAATATAAGAGACCATTCAAATTTAGATGTCCAGAGAATATTCCAAGCTTTTAATGAACTAAATTAGTATCCAATTTTCCTAAAAAGTATCTTAAGTTCATTTAAATAATAAGGAAAGAATGGATTCTTTAAGATGCTCACACACTCTTAGGAAAAACTAAGTGAAGAATTGAATAGGGAGTTGAATGTGGCTCACTGGTACTTTCCCGACTGAGTCCTCTCTCCTTCCTGCCACTCTCCTGCACAACTTCACCCGACCACGAGAGAGGTGCCCCAGGGCCAGTCGGGCCCTCTCTGCTTCATCGTTGGCCCAGCCTTAATGCAATCATTGCCTGTGATCTCTGCTCTCCATCACGACTCAGTTCCCCTTTCCTGGGCGACAGATGCTGCTGCTGCTCTGTCTTTTCAATCCAGCGTCAGCGTGGTCCCCCACCTCACGGTTCTGGGAACATTCTGACCTTGGGGACCTGCGGTTCACATAAGCCACACTCCGTTCATTGTTGTATTTGGAAGCTTATGTCGTAAGCTTCCAAAAGGGAGATTAGAAATCTTGCTTTCTTACCCCACAGCTGGACCATCTAAACCTAAAATGCTGAAAAAGATGGCATGGAAATCTCCTTAAAAAAATGCAACTCTGAAACAAAACATGACTCCAAAGGTACCTTTTCCTTGACGTTATGAAGTTAAAATTTTACCTTTCTGGTACCTCTTAAGTTGTGGCATCATTGTGAGAGTAATCATTCAGAGTTTAAAGAAGGAGGAATGTAATATTTTAGATGTAGATGTGATGGTTTATTAAATGCTAAAAATGGATCATTACAGCTTTTCAAGCGAGCAGTGCAGAAGCCGTTGAAGTGCCCTGCAGGGTAAGTGCATGAATCGCCTGGACAAAGGCACATAAGCTGGGACAGCTGACATTGCGGAATGCGTGCTGGACGGAGACTTAGCCCAAGAAATCACAGACGAACCACTTTCTGGTGATTCAATAGCTTGTCAAAGTGAAGATGTAACTGCAAACATGAAGGCTGAGGTAACACGTTGTCTGCAGGGCTTTGCTGTTGTCTTACAAGTGGACACATCAATCGACGTGTCTGGATTTGCCGGTTTGCTTGTATTCATCCAGTATCACACCAATGAGGCAAAAATCCCTGGTGCGAGTGCTTGGAACGGTCAACGTACTGAACAGCATTATTCACTCTCGGGGCTGCACGAGCCATGGTGGGTCGACCTGCTGGTGTGTTGGTATGAGTCCAAGCCGCGACACCAACGGGTGCCAGAAAGGTCGTGTGGTTCACTGCCACGTGCTTGCAGTCAAGTTACGGCCAGACTCACCTAAGGGTATCCCTGGTGGAACAGTAGAAATCATCACCTTTTGTTCAGTCTTTACCCAAGTCCACATCTTTTTAATATTCCGTGTGACAGAGGGGAAGGACGGACGCACACAACTCGTCTGCTTCTGCACACAGAGCCCTCGGGCACCGAGGCGCAGGCTGAGCTGTGGCTTTCTTCTTGAAATACCATGTTCGGTTTTGTTTGGCAGACGCATTGCTGAAAGCGAGGCTGTCACTTCAAAGAAAATAACTGCAATATTTGTTGCCCGTGATAATATATTTAACCTTTCAAAAGGAAATTAGAATTTCAGAAAACTTTGATCACCCTCCGTGAGCTTGCCCACTTCCCAATTGAAATATAATTCACATACCATAAAATTTACCCTTTTAAAGTGGTTTTTATGTACTCGCAAATTCGTGTGACCACCACCGTCACCCAGTTCCAGATCATTTTCGTCACCCCGGAAGGACATCCTGTGCCATTAGCAGTTGCTCCCCACTCTCCTCTCTTCTCCCAGCCCCTGGCAACCCCTCGTCCACGTTCTGTCTCTATGGGTTTGCCTATTCTGAACGTTTTACATAAATGGAGCCACACAGAAATCAAAGGAGGTTTTAAAATGTTTTATGAACTACGAACACATTGGGAAGATCTTAAAGCTCAGGGGACCAATGTGCTCCAAATGACGAAGGCATTACATTGTAAAATCATACACAGGCCGAAGTCCCATTCAAATTGCCAGACAGAGCAACAGCTTTTAATGTGATTTTACAGAAATTTCACTGATACCGTGTTGGATTCCACACTGCAAATTATCTTGAAGAACTACTACTTGTTGAGTTTGGGTGAGACATCAACTGCCCCCCTCAGTTATTTGAAAAAGGTATTAAAATATCCCACCCCTTTCCAACTACGTATAAGTATGAGGCTGCATTTTCTTCATATGTGGCAATCAAAACCACATATTACAACAGAAGAAATGCATAAGAAAGATTCTAGCTGTCTTCTATGAAGCCAGAGATAAAGTAAGTTGGCAAAAATGTAAGACAATGTCACTATTCTTACTAATTTTGCTGGGGGGGTGGACATGGTTACTTTTCATAGAAATTTACGTTAGCCTAACGTAGTAGGCCCTTCATTGTTATTTTAAAATTAATACATATTTAAAAATTTTTTTCAGTTCTGCTTTCTAATAAAGTAAATATCAATAAGATGCAACCTACAAAAACGACATCTCTTTGGGTCTTCACTGGTTTGTACAGGGACCTGAGACCCAAGAGTTTGAGACCTTGAGTCTAGCGCTGGCAGTCTGCGTCTTTCAGTTGGCAAGTAGACACACCGATGATAGCTCTTCAACCATCTTCCTGACCCTCTCTCTATCTGTTATGTTGCCAGTGACACTTTCATCTAAACGGGTTACCAGTCAACTTCCCCTTAGTGTAGTCATTGCACTGTCACTGTTAGTTCTGTGCAGGAGCAGCTGGCGAGGGAGCAGGCGCTGCGTCAGCCTGCCTCGTTCTTACAGATTCTGCCTGGTTTATATCTGTTGATGGAAAAAGAAACATGGACACAGAAAGACATAGTAGAATAAAAATATTATACACTACGAGGGCTCCAAAGATAGTGATTGACCAGGCTGTTGTGTAAAAGAACATAATCAATGCAAGAGAGACAGGACATGTATTTGACCTTGACTGGAATGTCTTACTCTTAAGTATGTTGATGTGGGTCTCCAATCTTAGTGAAGCTAAGAATCAACTGATGAACTTATCTAAAAGGCGGGCTCATTGGCGTCATCCCCCAAGATTCCAATTCATTAGGTTTTAAGTTGCCCCAGGAATCTGCACTTAAAAAAACCTTAGGTACAAGTTTTAAGTAGGAAAAGCATCATGTGCATAAGGAAAAAAGTCAGACCCACCTCAGTCCCCAAACTTTTTTTTCCAGAGCCGGCCACCGTTCACGTTTTCTCGTTTCCTTCCAGAAACGTTCTGTCCATACACAAAGGAATAACTTTCTTTCGTTGTTAACAAAACATAAGTGGGGGGCATTAACTATATTTTATCTCGCTTTTTTCTTTTAGCTATATATCCTGGATACTGTTTTCTAATTTTACATATGAATCTATCTTTTAAAAAAAGTCACATAGCCCTGGTGTAGCTTAGTGGATTGAGTGTGGGCTGGGAACCAAAGGGTCACCAGTTCAATTCCCAGTCAGGGCACATGCCTGGCTTGCGGGCCAGGTCCCCAGTGAGGGCCACATGAGAGGCAACCACACACTGATGTTTCTCTCCCTCTCTGTCTCCCTCTCTAAAAATAAATAAAATCTTAAAAAAAAAAAGTTGCATAAATGCTATATTTTATTTAACAGTTCCCTATTGATGGACAATGAAATTATTTCCCGTCTTTCACAGAATAAGCAATAAATTAAAAAAAATTCTTGTTCATTTATTGTTGTTATATGTAAGAAAAAGTTTTAGAAATGCAATTGTTGGGCCCTGGCTGGTGTAGCTCAGTGGACTGAGCGCAGGCTGGGAACCAGAGGGTCCCGGTTTGATTCCCAGTCAGGGCGCATGCCTGGGTTGTGGGCTGGGTCCCCAGTGGGGGCCATGTGAGAGGCAACCATACATTGCTGTTTCTCTCCCTCTCTTTCTCCCTTCCTCCCCCTCTCTAAAAATAAATAAATAAAATCTTAAAAAAAAAAAAAGAAATGTAATTGTTGGATGAAAAGGTGTATGCCTTTTAAATTTAATAGCCGGACTCTGACACTGGAGATTCTCTTCAGCTGGGCCTATGACCACACCACAGAAAAACTGGCAGGGGAACAACCTCATGAATAATCATCAGTTATACTTCAGGAGTCAAACAGGACAAAATTTATTTAGTTGTATGTAAATAAAAATTACTTGGATACATGAGGGGAAAACTACAAAGCACATAACATAAATATACAATGAACCTTTTATAATATCTTCAAAGAATCATAACATTTTAAACAGGAAATATTAGTATGTGTGCTGTAATTCTTTATAGCATTCTCTTTTATTCTGTTGTCGACATGAATATTGCAGGCAGATTTTACTCTGTTTGTGAGATGGGAACTTCTGATGTAGAAACCACCACTTCCGTAAATACAATCAGTCAACAAACAACTGCATAAGCTGAACGTGAGCAGGTTGAACTTGGACCTAAAACTAAAGCCGGGTGCTTGGATACAAGGTAGGTGTTGGGGATTGCATAGCCAGCAGTTCGAGCATTGGCGGTAGCACCATTCAAAGTCCTGAACACTGCCTCCTGTTAATTTGGTGGTGTCAGAAAACGAAATCGAGGAAGTCCTGTAGTCAGTTTTAAAACACACACGTTTCTCCACCTACTCGTCCTAATTTCATGGTAAATGTAGAAAGATAGAACATTGCCTCAGGCTTTAAGATTACGCTTCTCAAAATAGAGAGCTGGGCTCTTCAACAGCAGCCAACTCTGTGGCGGTACCAAATGGGGTCACTGCGTTGAACCAAATGGAGTGTGCCGTGCAGTTTATTATCTGTTCTCATTTACAGGCAATTCTCAAACCATGGGAGGTAATATCGAGTGTGGAGATTAGCCATGCTCTTGTTCTCCTTTCTATTAGCTGCCTTTTATTATTATTGTTCTTTTCAGGGGTCCCTCTCATTACACATCCCCTCCTACTGTGCATCAGGGCAGGAAACAAGGAAGATGAAACAGAGAGGAAAGGTGTCTACATAATCACTTGTTAAGAGCTCTCAGGGTTTAGTGGAGTAAAGACTGAAACCATGGGCTAAAATTAGGCCTGGGGTAACATCCCGTGATTCTAATGACTAGTACCATTCCTGCCTCTAACTACCAAGGATAACTGAGAATGGTCTGTACTCACTGTAGATAAATTTGACCCAAGACACTGGTAAAGGATTTTTGTGTGTGATGAGCGAATTGTGAGTAGAAATTCAAACAGTTCTAAAATACGTGTAAACAAGTAAGGCAGCCAGAAATTTCAAAATGATTCTGGGAAGAACATTCTGCAGTCTGAAAATGTTTGGCTTAGAAAAATAGAGATCTCAGATAAAGGAAGAGCATCATTTGATGTCATCAATCACAGTTATCTTCTGTGATCAAGAGACTATTTTTAAAACTGTGCGGAGCTCGGGCCCTGGATGGGGGCTATTTGCTACTCTACTCCAATGCCAGTGCCCAGATGCCTAGACCAAGGCCATTCCACTGTTACCCTCACAACCTCATAGTCTTATGTTCTGAATTTGTAACACGCTTTACAAATGATTTAACCACCAACTTCATGTCAACCCGCAATTAGTTCTCTATTTTAGTAATTTACCGGGCATGAGAAACTCAGGAAAAAAAATGTTATAGGCCCCGGATTGTGCTCCTAAGCAAAGAGGCCAAGGACATGAATAACAGTGCTTGAATTATAGCCCTTGATCGCTGTGAGGACAAATACAACTTTCACTAAGGAAATTGTTACTTAGGTCGTGTCTTAAGACTCAGTGTGGTAGTGCAGACTATTGAATCGGGATTGATGGCAAATGCTTTTCTTATAGGAATATTGAGAAATTGTACTCCCTAGCTTCAGAATTCTGTCATAAAAATATAATTTTTTCTTTAATTGTCCCACATGTATTACCTTGACATTAGAGCCTGTGTTTCTTTTACAGCGGGAGAGGAAGAGCTCCCAGTAACAATTAATTTCTGAGGTCTAGTTATACTCTTGTGCTTAAAGCCCACTTATCCGTGAGCTTTCCAGAAGCATTTAGACACTTTATTTTCACTTTACGAAGCACAGGCACACCTCAGAGATACTGTGAGCTCAGTCCCAGACCACTGCAGCAAAGCAAGTATCGCAATAAAGCAGGTCGTAATCTTTTTGGCTGGCTGAGGGTCTTGCCTTCAATTTGCAAAGAATACAACGTCCATGAAGAGCAATAAAGTGAAGCACAAGAAAATGAGGTCTGCCTATGGTTGAACTGAAAACCTTTTATTCCTTGTCTTTGTTTTGAAAAGTTGTATCTAACACCCTAGTCCCAGTGGATGATGAGAGAGAGCAGTTTTTGTAAGGGCGTTTCTACCGATTATTACTAGGCTGCCTTTGGAGGACATTGTCGTCGCCGAAACGTGTGAAGTCCCGAATACTGCTCAGCATCGCTTCTCCCCAAGAGGAAGAAGGCAGTGCTGCTCTCGAGCGAAGCAATGGCAATGGCTTCACAAGTGACAGTGCCAGTTACTGTACAAAGCGCTCTCCCAGGATTTGCCATCGGCCCCTCACAGCGACCAGGTGAGGTAGGCATGAGAACCACGAAGAAACCTCACGGGAAACGTAACGCGACTCTACACATGTGCACCACCCATGGACTTTTTTCTGGATTGTTCTATAAGTTGAATACACGGTTGGATGAGTAAAAAGAATATTCCTACCAGGTACAGTAAACCACATATATAGAAGGAAAAATCATATTTTCGTGTGATGTCGTAGATCCAACCTACAAAACAAAAGAAGAATATATTCAGTGTAACACAGTTGATAAACCGAAGTCAAGAACACAAACCAAGCATTTATTGCGACTATAAGTATCTCTATAATTTACTTTTATGTCATTTAATGCCTAAAATGTTCCCTTTAGCCATGTATAAGCCTGGGCTGTGTAAACCAGAGTTCCTAGTACGTGGGGAAGACTGCATGTATCTTTCAAGCCATGAGGGCACTTTTTAAGGCATTGGAACAGTAGCCTGCAGGCTCACAGTGAGAACCTCCTGGCTCACAGCCCTCAGGGTAATTCTCAGGCAGGCACAAAGCCAGCAATGAAAAGTGAATCTAATGATTTTCTTTTTTCACCAGTGTAAAAACAAATCTCTTAAAACTTCAAAACTCTTCTGAAGACGATTCTAGTGCATATCAAAAGAGACGCTGAGCAAAGGACACTTGAACTTGAAGTCATTCTGAAATACATGCGGGTAAACATCTGTTCCAGAGAGAATTCAATTTCCCAGGCTTTAAAAAATTCATATCGACAGCTACAAAACTTTAATTTACAAAATTTTAAACTGCCAAAGAGAGTCTTAAATGCCAACTAAATGATAAGTTCTTTTGAAATAATACTCTAATATTATAATCTAATGCATGATAATCTTACTGGGCACTCTGTAAAATATTACTATATTTCATGGATTCTAAGGTATCATGAATGACCTGATTCATCCCTATTTTATGCGTCAATAAGCAAGACATATCCTTGTCAATTAAAATATGACTCAGTGTTTTTAGGACTTTGTAAAATGCATTTTGATTTCAGAGATGTTGAAATGTGAAAAAAGTCTCAGAAACCATGAAATAAGATGTTTCTTTCCCTTCTGTGATTAATTCTAAGAATCAGTCACATGCCATGGTCCCCGCATAGCCAATTATGCAAACTGAGAGGATTAAGCCACACATAAGAATTTTATTTACGGTAAAAATATAAACGTAAGCATTCACTTTTTCCATTTCAAATGTGTTAATTAGAAAAGGCATAAGAAAAATATAAATGTTTAATGACCAAACATGGCATTCCATGGCCACTTTTCAAAAATATCTTTTAAAAACGATCTTCCTGGCAAATGAATGCATAAATGCATCTTAACCGTCTCCCCCCAGCAAACAGCTGCACAAAAGCCGCTGTTAAAGGGAGCCAGCAACCCTGACTTCCCGGTGCTTGTCTACATCCCTGTCTGTGTCTCTGTTTACTGTATCGAGTGCACAGTTAGTGTGCCTGGGCCAGTCCTGGTAGTCATAAAGAAGAACAAAAACGCTGCACAGCTTAAAAAAATTGTAATTTTTTAACCACCCAAAAGCTATGAATTCTGGATATACTTTAAAAGTTAACTAAGTTTTGAGTTTGTTGTTTGATATTTAAAAAAAAAAAGAAATATCAGACTCTTTCCATATGGCTTAGTAAAATGTTCTACTGCCTTTTCTTAATCTCCAGTGTGAGACAAGAGGAACAAAACAGATTAGACATCATTTGGAAATAATGATTCTGCCTCAGAACTGGATCAGAAAGGCACACTGACAAAAACACACCCGACTTCTGGTCAGGGTCACCAGTTGGTGACCGTGGACCACCGTGAATTACGACGAATGAGTGAGTCACTGGCAGATAACACAGAGAGGTCTGTACGGGTAGCAGAGCACGCACACAGTGGGACTACCCATAAGAGACCATTTACAGACAGGAACCGTGAGTGCGGTTTTCACACTCCACTCATCCCAGAGGAAGGTGGACCTTGCTATTTCAATCGTTCACGTCTCACTTTTCATGTGATCGAGTGACCGAGTAGAAATGACCACTCTGCATAACAAACCACAGATAGCCGGAAAGAGCTGAACCACCATTGCTGTTTAGCAGGGACCTCAAAATAGGAGAAAACCCTCACTGGCTGGAAAATGAACTTGTGTTTAGTTTCGACTATTTACTTTTTGTTTGAGTGGTTGATCTAAGCTCCAGGGCTCTGTGATGGGGTCCCTGCCCCGCTCTCTCGACCTCGAGCACAAGCCGTATTCAATATTTTGGAGTCTCAAACACATTTCTCTTGGCTCCTCGTCTGCACATGCACCGTTCTCCCTCCTGGGGGGATAATAACCATCACCCGTAGAACAGCTAGCATCTCCTTCCCACCACACCATGCTCCCTCTCATCTCTGCAGACTTCAGGAAGTGTCTGCTAAGTATATTACACATTGTTGTAGCCTCCAACGGAATTCATTCTATTTTAAAATCTGGCATTTCCCCCCTAAAAGTATAAATGTTTGAAAAGCATCTCCACACCCCTCAGTTGTTAAAAGTAACTCATACATTAATTTCTTTCAAAAGCACACTCAACCTCACCAAACAACTTAATGATACAAATTGGAGGAGTGACCTCCAATTTTATGTTACATTAACGCCACAGGTGTCTCTAGTCTACCTTTAGGGTTTATTTTTAAATGACTCTGGACCCTTTTGTTTCTTTGGTGCTTTTAGTTCGAGGTCAACCTGGTTTCAAGTCAGATGCAAAGCAGGGCAGGGACATCATACTCGACCACGTACGTGCTTTGTCACAGCACATGTGGACGAAAGTCTTCAGAGCCCCGGCGGTTTGGACAAGCTGCCCACCTCATCTTTCCGAACCATCTTCCCAAACAGGTCTGATCTCGGTTCCTTGGTGTGCAGCCTGGGGTCCTTGGCGACCCTGACCCTACCGTCAATTTAAAGCAACAGCTTCCAAGTAAAGTCTGGTTTCCTATGAAATTGCATTCCCTTTTCACTTGAGTCTGTCAAATGATGAGCAACAGCTGATTTCCTCATTTATTAAATGTGCTTCCCAGCTCTTGGTGAGAAACATCGCGAACAGTTGTTAGGGTGTTACAGTTCATGTGAATGGAGGAAATATCTGTAGATTCTTGGTCAGTCAAACACGGTGGCCAAGTTTTGCTGTATTTTACTGTAGAAACATCTAGAAAAGTATATATTGTTGTTATAGTTTTAAAGGAGGAGAACTGAATGCCCAGAAATATTATAAATGAGTTAGAGCAAGAAGTTCATGCTGCTAAGTGACATGGTTGAAATGCCCGTTCAATAGTTTTGATTGCACATTCTTCTCCTTAGTGGAGCTGTGATTGCCTGACATGCTACTGAACTGTACCAGAATTTTTGATGCCAGTAGAAACTGCTTTGAAAAATGAAAAACACATTCATTTCTAAACCCTTTGAAAAAAGAAAAATGTGATGGGAACAGTAATTTGCCTTGTAGCAAACCCAGCTAAGAAACCCTTCCTAGCCCAGCTGGAACTTCTGGTAAGACCGAAAAGGGGTGACTGAGTCACTCACATAGCCAGTCACTTCTGAACTACAACGCATGATGGCCGGGCTTGCATCACATCTCAGTGCTAGCTCCTCGGCCTGGAAAGCCGATGAGTTAGGCACAATGCAGTTACCCAGTGATGTGCCCAGTGTTCTTAAGTGTGTGGGTTCAGTGGAAGGAGAAGAAACAAACAAAAAGAAGCAAAGTCCTCTTTAGGCTGCTGGCCCAGAGTTGCACCTCAGTCCCCACAGCAGCACTTGACACGCCTCCATAGAAGGTTCTGAATCGTTAATACAGTGGTGTCTACCATCATGGCGAATCACACTCAGCTAGAGTCCACTTCTAGGGAGGAACCTTGGAGCAGGCAGAGATAACGCCTGATGACTGCGGACTGGGTATAACTAACTCCCCATCTTCTGGGTGTAATTCCTTTCCTTCCACTGCAGAAAGTGTACTAGCATGCAAATGAGTGAGATGGACATGATCATAGGAATGGGACAAGGAAACCGCACTGGCCAACCCTGGTGCTTTAGTTAACATTGACTGTGAATTACTTATGCTGCACCTCACAGCTGTGTTGTGATGCTGCTCTTGAAATCTGGTGGATCAGTATAAAGGTTAACCCCAGACTGACGATTTGAAGCAGAATGTACCCCTGGATCATGCAGAGAACCGTCAATAACAGATTCCATTTCCCCCTACGATACTTCTGAAGGACCTCCAAAGAGAGGATGTGTGAGCTATGATAACACCCCCATCCCCTTAATGCATATTTCAGTGTAACATCTCTGGAAGGTACCATTGGTTGACCGATCCAACACCCAATCCCAATTCTTTTTTCTTCTCTTCCTTCTGGTGCAGAAGCTGAAAGGAAAATACTCCAATTCTCAGTTCCCCTGGAAGCTTAGACTAGCTGTGTGACACAGTCTGGTCAATCAATATAAGTGGAAGTCTGCTAGGACTCAGTCTTTCCTCCCTTCCTCATTCCTGTTTCAATAAGGATGTTGTGGTGACCACACAGCAGCTCTTGTGTGACCATGAGGTCACTAGCCTGAGCGAACGGCTAAGAGGATCTTGGAGACACGGCCACAATATCATCTAGTCCCTGGACTCTAGATTTCTGGTTAAGTGACACACATCTCTGTTTAAGCTACTGTTGACAAGGTGTTCTCTCAGCCAAATGTACCCCTAACTGATAGAGAATTCTATACAATGAGATCAGTGAGCAAGTTCAGACTATCCAGCTGCCAATATAGTTTGCTGCGCTGCTATTCACTATCACCGAAAAATACTGTGCCTGCATCTCTGTGCACAGACAGAGAAGAGGAGCAGCCCAATCCAGGAGACCCCATATGTAGACACCAGGTTTCTTAACATGATTCTTGGGCTTTGACCTTCGTCAGCCACCTGCCAGTGCTGTTCCCTGTACAGGCAAAACCCATGACTTACTGAACTTCAAATTCTGAAGGGGACTTGAAAACAGGTGTTTTGACCTAAGCCCGCTGGTAGGTTCCTAGGACAGGCAATACCTGTAGGATATGCAGAGAGATGGGGAAGAAAGGGGTGGGGAGGGCTTTGTCCTGTACCCATGGGTTCCCTCATCCACCGGGAAGAGGTATTCCTGCACTGAATGTGAGAATAAAGGGCCAAAAGGGGCCAGGTGAGCAGGGAGTGAGGCACCTGAACAGGTGTGGCTCTACCAGGTTATCTGAACGCACTGCTCAAAACTTTTGGCAGCTCTGACAATCGCCACCAGCCCTGGCCTGGTCACCCTGATAGCTACCTCCAGACAGCACCTTGATGTTGACATGTGGCCTCAGTCCCTGCCTTCAATCCTCAGACAGAGGGTAAACCTTGTCACCTTTACCCAGTACCTGGCCTCTTGCGGACTGAGTCGGCCTGCCCAATGCCGACGTGCCTTGCCACAAAGTTTAAACCCTCCCTCTGGAGGGTTTAGAGAGGTACTTGGCCCGACACAGGACTCCTTGGTGCCTGTGACTTCTGGTACTCCCATTGCAAGAAGCAAACTCTCTGTTGAACTGAGGTGAGTACATGTGAGTACCCAGATGCCTGCCAGTTGGGCCCGCGGTAGGAGAATGCTCCAGCTCTTCCCGAATGCCCAAGTCTGATCCCTGGATTCTCCAAATGCTACCTCACGTGGCAAAAGGGACTCTGCCGCTGTGATTATGTTAAAGGCTTTGAGACGGGGGACTATCCTGGATTGCCTGGTGGATACAATGCTGTCAGGGGTGTCTTTATAACTAAAAGAAGGAGGCAGGACAGTCAGAGGCAGAAAGCGAGGAGAAGGTGCTCCGCTGCTGGCTTAGGCGTCAGAGGAAGGGGCCAGGAGCCACACCAGCAGGCAGCCTCCAGGACTGTAAAAGGCCAGGAAACGGATTCCTCCTCAGTTCTGCCGACACCTCGACTTTAGCCACTGTGATTCAATTTAGCCTTCTGACCTCTAGAGCTGTGAGATCATAAATCTGTATTGCTTTAAGCCACTAAGTTCAAGGCCATCTGTTACGGCAGCAATAGGAAATCACTACAGGGCTAGATCCAGCCCATAGGTGTGTGCTGTTGGATTTCCAGTCTTTGGAAAATCTAGAAATATCACCCAGGAGTCCAGAGTCTTAGTTTCTCTTGGGGGACCCCACTCTAACAATAGAAGATCTGGCAACCGTTGTCTGTATTTCTTGGTGACAGAAATAAGCAGAGGTGCCCCCTTCAGTCCTGGCGGGCGCCCTGCACTATCCGATCATCCCTGTCTACTTCACCTCCGGCAGCTTACCTGGTAGTTGAGGATCCAAAGTTCATGTGCACTCATGGACATGGACAACAGTGTGGTGATTGCAGGGAGGGAGATATAAGTGCACAAAATGGTAATGGAAAAAAACCAAAATACAAAAATTGGAAAAAAAAAAAAAGTTCATGTGCCTCCTACGTGAAAGAACAGGATGAACTTAACTTGCTAAAATGGATGAATTGGAGAGTCAGGAGTGGGAAGGAAAAAGGAGCTTGTACACAAATGGAAACTTCCTTTGTATCTACCCGGGACTTCATCGCATCGAAAAGAACACAACCTAGCAACCTACATGCACACTAAGTTTTGAGCGGTTTAAACCTTGCACGGGTTACCTGCAAACGGTGGTCCCAGCAACGCCGAGATGCCGTTAGCACAGATGATGATGCCGTAGGCATTGGCGAGGTGTTCAATCCCCACCAAGTCTTCAGTCACTACGGGCATGAGGGAGAAGTAGCCGCTGGAAAAGCCTATCAGTGCGCAGACGACCGCCAGGCCGGCATACGTGTGCATCAGCGGCAGGATGAAAATACTGAGCACGAGGGTGAAGTTGGCCATCAGAAAGACGTTCCAGACGCTGATGCAAGGCGAGTCCGCCACAATGCCCAGGATCACTTTCCCGAAGATATGAACTATTGCTATAATTGAAGTCAGAGGAAAAACATCATTTTGCTCGGATAAATTATACAAATTGACTATCTCTGGGAGATGAATGAAAGGGATGACAAAGCTGCTGTATGCAAACAAAGCCCAGAAAATAAAGGCTACAAATACTCTGTTGGTAAAGAGTGAGGCTGCCCCAAAATAGCCGGAGTACCAGTCCTGGAAGCCCTTCCGCACCCTCATGGTCAGCTGGCTCACTGTCTTCAGCACCCGAAAGGCACACATGTTCTTCCTGTGCCCCGCCTCCTCTTGGCACACCTGGCCTGCAAGCTCACCGAGGGTCTCCTCGGGCCCGGGGTTGCCCTCCTTGTCATCCGCTCTGCCCCGCTGTCCACCTGCCTTGACAGATTCAGTGGAGTGAGCAGGGAGGATTTGCGGATCTCGCCCCGCTGGGTCCTTTCCATCCTTCTCAGGAGACAGGGGCCTCATGAGCGCCCCACAAACACACAGGTTTAAGGAGACAGCGCCTTGGATGATCATTGCGTTCCGCCAGCCATACTCTGCGCACAAGTACTTCAGCAGGACCGTCATGAGGAAGGTGCCAAAGCCCGTCCCGGTGGTGCTGAGGCCCTGGGCAAGGGCGCGCCTCTTCTGAAAATACCTGCCCACCATGACCACGGCCGGCAGGTAGGCCATCCCGCTCCCAAAGCCTGCACAGTTGAAAGGGAAAGAAAAAGCACAAGGCACAACATGAATGGCCATATCTACACTGGCAGCATTTGGAGATTAAAAGCAAAAACAAACAAACAACAAAAAACCCGCCCTGGCTGGTGTAGCTCAGTAGATTGAGCATGGGCCTGCAAACCAAAGGGTCGCTGGTTCGATTCCCAGTCCAGGGCACATGCCTGGGTTGTGGGCCAGGTCCCCAGTTGGGGGGTGCGTGAAAGGCAACCACACACTGATGTTTCTCTCCCTCTCTTCCTCCCTCCCTTCCCCTCTCTCTAAAAATAAATAAATAAAATCTTTAAGAAAAAAAAAAAAAACCCAAATAATAATGATTGTAAAAAAGTAGCTTGGTGGGTAAGCAACATGCCCGGAAGTTTCTAGCCCATCAGTTCCCCCAACAGGCTTTGCAGTACAGGTTACTCCAAAAATGGAACGTAAGCTTCGGGGTGGGCTGACTCTCCACTGTCACCCCTGCTACACTCCCCTTACTGACCAGAACAGGGTCAGGCCATGTGTGCTTCGTGATTTGCTGAAAGAATGAATGGCTTCTGAGGGCTCTGGTGTCAGGGCCAAGTGCATTAAGTACCCAGGAAAGCATTTAGGTACAATGGATGAAGATCGCCTCCAGGCAGTTTGCAGAAGCCTCAGGAAGGGGCCAATTTGTTCACAAATTAATTGGAAGAATAAAAGGAGTTATAATGTGCCCAGCAATATACGCACTCCAAGTCAAAACCACCTAACACTTATTTGTATCTGATCTTGAACTGGGTCTTTCTTACAGGTGCTGTTTGTGATTTGCACTGGTCAAATTAAAATGCCGGTGGGGGGTGTCTGTGCTGGGTCCAGCGGTTTTAGAAACTCTCAGTACTTTTTCCTCAGTTTTGCTGTGGACCTAAAACTGCTCTACAAAATGAAGTCTACTAAAAAATAATGAGAAGACTTCTGGTCAAGGAGGTGGCACAGGCAGACATGGACCGCCTCTTCACACAGCCACATCAAAATTACAACTGAAATATAGAACAACCATCACTGACAACTGTCAGAAATCGAGTTGAATGGAAGTCTGACACCTACGGAATTAAAGAGACCACATCCATCCAGACTGGTAAGACGGGTGCAGTTGCAGAATGGGCTGGTCCCACACCCATGTGGGGTGGATAAAAATTCAGGAGGGATATCTCCGGGAGCGAAGAGTCCCAGCCCCACACTAGGATCCCCAGCCCAGGGTTCCAGTGCCAAGAAGATAAGTCCCCAAAATGTTTGGCTACAAAAACCAGCAGGGACTGAGTCAGTGGAAGACATTTCTGGAGCCCCAAGCAGTTCCTCTTAAAGAAACCACACAGAAACTTACTCAGACTCACTCCTCTGAGCTCCAACACCAGAGTAGCAGCCTGAAAGGCCCAGTGGCATGCTAGGAAAAACTGGGGTGTCTGCCATCAAGGCAAGCAGAGGCCATTGTTCCTTTTCTGAGCGCCACCCCCCCACCCTGCCCCCGCCCCAGCCACTGAGTGGGCAAGCTGGTGCCATATCCAAGTCTCCATCAACATAACTAACACAGTTTGACCCACCTTGGAGATCCCCAGAGACTCCGCTCCACCCAACTTATGGGCCTATCCAAGCTGCTTTTCCATAAGAATGGCTGGTCTCAGCTCAGGCAGCACAACTTCCTAATCTTCCCAAACGAGCAACAGCTGGCCTTGGTGAGTCTGAGGCCCCGAATCAGTGGCAGCCAGCCTGGATTCACAGCTTGGCTTCTCCTGGGAATCTCCAAGCCCAGCACAAGTAGCAGCCATCTGAGATTGCTTTATAGCTCAGACAGGGTGTCCCTGGGCAAAACACAGGTAGTGGCTGACCTTGGCCTGTACCACTGGGGAAACCCCAAGGTCAGTGCACTCAGTAGACAGCTACAGACCATGTTGGGGCACCACCACCCTGCCACTGCACTGCTGATCCTCCAAGGAGGGTAGAGGTTGGTGGGAAGTGGTCATAGCCAATCCTTGCAGCTGACTGGCCTAGGTAATCCCTCCCATTGATCTGCCAGCAGCAACCAAAGCTCAACTACAAAAGGAGGCTGTACTCAGCCCACGCAAACTATTCTGCACCACACTCAGGTTTGGAGGAGGGGCTTACAGCCTGACAAGCAGGCAGAGGAAGGAGGCTCAGAGGGGAGAGAAAACCCTGTGGTCCCGGGTCAGCAGCTCAGCAGGTCAGCGTGGCGGGGGAGAAGGTGGCTTTAGAGGCAGGCTTAAGACAATGGAGCTCTGGCAACACTGAAGAAACTTGTCCAGACTCCCTTGGCTAAGTAAAATTGCTCAAAAAGACATTAATTTTCCGCTTAATCAGAGAGCACTCCCATACAATTTTAATTGCCTAGGTTCTAAAAGATAAAAGATACAAACAAGTCTGCCCGAAATGCTTTGAGGAATGAAGAAGGGTATCAACAAAGTTTCTTTCAAACATCAATTGTTCAGTGATCTAAATATCTCTCAGTCACATGCCTTTTGCAGTAGATTTTTGCATCTCACTTTTTTCTTTTCTATTAAAAGGGGGCTAGACTGCCCATCAGCCTCAACATGCCCCACTAATGACAGCACAATCGCAGTTTGCATGTAGAAAGAATCTAACCGATTTAGCTAAATCCTCCACTAAACTATATATATTTGTGGGGGAAGTAGGGGAATTTATTTTCAGAGCCTTTCTCTAAGTTTTTCCTGTGTAAAAAGTGGGAGCAATAAAGTGTCTCAAGAAATACTTTCCTTTAACTGGCCTCCTCATTTTCTTTCTACTTTCTTCAGTACATAAATATTCATTGCATATATAAGTGAATGAATGAATGAATGAATAAATGAATATAAAGATAGTTGAGGATCAATAAGCCTGTGAGAAATATGATTCCATTTAAACCAATAGTCTAACCACAGAAATCTCTAGATAATGAGAATTGCAAGTCCTGGTCGTTGGGATCAAGTCACAGGGAATGTAACAAAACGCCACTGGATCAAGTTCACAGGGGGGCCCGTGTGTCTTCCCAGAGACCTCAATGTGTCTCCCTAGTCTCAGTGGAAGGAGTGTTCATCTCCTTACCTATCATGCAGAAATCCCGAGCCAGCTCTAGTCATTGGACTGTTGACAGGAAAAGTTTCTTAAAAAGTCTGTACTCAAAAAAATTAAGTCAGGCTGGATCTGGTTCATGGAAGTACAATTATACAAGTAAGAAACGACTTATCTGTGTGAATTCTGCTACCTGTTGATAAAGGAAATTATGGCGGGGAAGGTATTGGTCAGAACGGATATGCCAACCGCGCTGCCTGGCAGCCAATTTTTACCTCTTTGCTGGGACCGCCACTCTAACTGTGCTCTAGATTTGCTTCTCTCTACGTGTGGGTGGGTTTTGTTGCTGGTTCATTAATTTGAACAGGGCTGAAGGAGAAAATGATTATTCCATGATTCATGCTTGATTCTGCAATTATTAAATGAGAGAATATTATTAATTTCCTTAATATTTCAGCTACATCTGTATTTTTATCTTCCTTTTCCTGTTCCTTATTAGACAAAGGATAGCACACAGAACCAGGTATGGAAAATTTAATTAAATTCTATTAGTGAGGCCAAGTACAGTTGTTAGGTTGCTCGGCCCCACTTAAGGCATATCGAGTATATTAAAAAGGATTTCCTGGAGGATAAAATGGGGATGGGGTGAAGACTGAAGGACAAAGTATTTCAATCGGTCTCTTTTCTGCGCAATAAAACTCGTTGCCAAAATGCCCCGTCGAAACATTTAAAGTCGAGTTAAAATAAAATCGATATGCTTACCAGCTGTCACTCCAAAGGTAATAAAGAGGTAATGAACGTTCGCAGCGTAGGCGCTCAACACCCAGCCGAGCGCGTTCACGAGCCCCCCGACGATCGCCGTCCGGCGGCAGCCGCACGTGTTAATGAACAAGCCGATGAAGGGCCCTGCCACAGAACACGGACAAAGGGAGTGACTAAAAGCGTTTTACTCTCCTGCTTGCTTAGTAAATCCTGATATGAAGACAAAGAAGAAAACATTATTAGAGCTGCTAAATAAAACCCACCAAAACCCCACTGCTTTATTTATTTATTTACTTTTTAGCGAGAGAAAATAATCAAGTTTAATACATACACATGTATGGGAATCTTGCATACACGAGAGAGTGAGAGACAGAAAGGGGTCATCTAGGTTTGTAAGACATTCTGAGCTAGGGATGAGGTAATGCACCTTGGGGGCTCCTGAGTGTCAAAATCACATTGTTATGGGCAAAAAGCTGTTCACATGCAAAGATGGATTTTAATACTTTCACTGGAGAGTACAAGTTCTAGGTTTTCTTTTTTTTTTTAAGATTTTGTTTATTTATTTTTAGAGAGAGGAGAAGGGAGGGAGAAAGAGAGGGAGAGAAACAGCAATGTATGATTGCCTCTCACATGGCCCTCACAGGGGGCCTGGCCCGCAACCCAGGCATGTGCCCCAACCGGGAATCAAACCGGGACCCTCTGGTTCCCAGCCCGCGCTCAATCCACTGAGCTACACCAGCCAGGGCACAAGTTCTAGGTTTTCAAGGAAGGTAGACTTAAAATAAATAGACCAATTGGCTTATTCTCTTGTCTAAAACAGAAGTCTTAAATTTGTGGTCTAGGGGCTCTGTTCAGCCTGTCGATGTGTTTTGTTTATCTCAAACAATGTTTTAAAAATCTTCTGGATCCTTTATCACATTCAACAATTAAGAGGATTTATGTCTTGGCAGGTAGCTGGGTGGGTTAGAGTGTCGTCTCGATAATGCCAAGGTTGTGGGCTCAATCCCCAGTCAGGGCACATATGAGAATCAACCAATGAATGCATGGATGGGTGGAACAACAAATCAATGTTCCTCTCTCTAAAAAAAAAAAAAAAAAATCAATAAATAAAAATAAAAATGAAAAGAATTCAAAAAAAGTTCAGTGGCAACACAAAGTATCTTCCCACACAGCCCAAATCAGCTGGAGCTGGGCAGTAGCTGATTCCTTTAGCTGCGTCACACCCTTTCTGGTTTGCCGCAGTCTCTACCCTTCCCTTTAGTCTTCTTATACCTGGCCTCTTGCCCTCATTTACATTACTTGTTTGGCCTCTGTACACATTTCAGTTTTTGACTCCAGGCCTAAAGGGGGTTCTCAGGACTCCTATGCTTCAGGCAAGGAACCGACTGCCTGTTTTTATGAGGACACCCAGAGGCAAACCAAGCTGAAAAGGACTCACTGGACTGCACCTATCATACTTAGGCACTTACGACACCATGTGGGGGATTCGGGAATATGCACTTGGTTATGCAAGACGTCGCAGTACTCCCGCAGTACAGGATTACACGGCCCACGTTCTGGTCGCTTACGTTACTATGATGCTCTAGTTTTTGTCAACCCTCTTTGTTTTCTTCCTGATTTTGTGGTAATTTCTGATGCCACTGAAGCCTAATGCTTGCCTCATGATCAGTGATTCCTTGTCAATATAGCAACCAGATTTTAGCAATAGAGTACAAGGCCGTGCTCAATATTCAGTAAGATGGGGCGTTTTAAACATCATCTTATTTTTTACCATTATTACTTAACATGGGCATGAAACCCTATATTCAGGTGGGATTATTTCAGGTGAAAAACCTGTTGAACTCTAAGGAACTTCCCCTTCGAGCCCGAACTAAAGCGTCCTGTAAAGTTCTAACAATATTCATGTGCATATGTGGGTACACAGTCAGCTAAGAGCTTTTTGTTTGTTTGATCATTTTGGTCTAATCCTAAAAATTATGAAGGTAAAGACTAATTCACTTACTTAACCCTGTCTCATTACAGATAATAATTCAGTAGATAAACCTCTTAGAAAAGATTTAACATAGTAAGTATATTCTAGATAAATGTCCTATAGGTATTATAAAATAAGTACATTACACAGATGTAGCAAACACATTGATAAACACCCGAGGGAATTATTGGGGACAACTGAGATTCAGAAATCGTAAGTTAAAGGTATTTCTTTGATTTCTTTACAAATATTTTTATTTTTCTAAATCCATGGTTACTTCACTACTTGCATCTGGAATGAATGGATAAGAAAGAGAAAAATGCCTGACTCATGGCTTTGCTGTTAATAGGCCTTTTAGGATGTGAAAGGTCAACAGGTCACAGTGCAGGAGCATGCACATATTTTCCACATTACAGAAAGGCCCAGAAGCAAGCACTTCTGCAGGCTCGCAAAACACCCATTAAGAAAGCATTTGAAGAGAAAAGGGGGGAAATTCCCAAGTGCAGATATTCGTGTCTGCAAAAATAGTGCATGTCAAAGAGAAAGCAGGAGTTGCTTTCCTGAGTTGAACGTTATTTGGAAATGATGCCTGGCATTTTCGGTTCATCAGCTCCCGCCCCACTTGTGCTGGGGCTCAGTCATTTATGATTCGCAGATGGGCAAATTCAGACCCGGAAATGCTGTGATTCCTCCACAGTGACAAACGACAGATACGCCAGAAAAAGGGAGTCCGACCCACACTTTCTGACTGTTTAGTTTTCTAACCGTTTTTTACTGATGGTCAGCAGCATCTCCAAGCTTGAAATGTTATTTCAACGAAATGAGAAGAACGCCCCACACAGTGTAAGGAGAGGGGAAGATAAGAATGGCTGCAGTCCTTTGCCTATGATTCCCACTTCTGTAGAGGAATTCAGTGTTTTGGAATGAGACTGTATTCATTTTCAGACTCTCTCTTCTTCGGAGAAATCTGAGTCTCAGCCCACTCCCCGCATAATAAAGCGTTAAGTTGTTAGGGAACGCCCTGAGGAAGTCGTCATTTCTTGCCCGTTCCAGCATCTAGCAGGTTGAAAACAGCTCCGGTGAGGAGAGAAACAAGCTGAGGTGAGCCTCGGCATACAATCATGGATGAGGTTAGACAGTTCCCCGAACTCCTGGTCTCCTGGAGTTACAACCTCTCATGGCATAGGCATTAGGAACCTCGAAACCGATGGCTCTCTGCCTTGACTCAACACTGGAGTCACCTAGGAGCTTTAAAAAAACACCCCCTTCCCTCAAATCCTGAGGCGTGGGTCTCATCCCATGAGATTCTAATGTAAGGGTCCAGGTGCAGCCGGGTTATTAAAAGCACCCAGGGGCCTCTGATGTGCAGCTGGGACCGGCACCCACTGCTCTAAATCTTCCTAGCAAGTCAGTGGCCTTTTGCAGCCCATAAACTCACATTTCCCCCAACCACAAGGCTTCCACCAAGAATTATTTCGAAAGCCATCACAAAGGCTGCTGTTGATCCAACTAAGGTGTTAAAAATTGCTAAAAATTGGAACTGTCTGCAGGAAACTGGCAAAGTCCATGCCAGCAAAGAATGAAATTATTGAATTTCCCATGTGCAACTCACTGCCCAAGAGAGAGATGGCTTTCAAGCCTGTAACATAATTCACAGATTTTTTTAAAATTTAAAGGTGTCACTCAATTATTCTCACAATGATTAGATAATAAAAGCAATGTCTATTTATTCACTTCAAACATATGTTCAGCTCTCATTTGATATAGCAGCAGGCAGTGTGGTAGAGTGGACAGTGTTCTGGAGTCCAATGGACCAGGTTTAAAGTCTGTCCCACACTTGCTGGTAAGTTACTGAATGTCCCTGAGTGTCGCATGTTCTTCCTATCAGATGGAGATGATGGTCTGGTCTCCGGTGTTGCTGAGGGGTCACATCAGCTCAAGTACATAATATGTGCTGGGTATGCAGTAAGTGCTAAATAAAGGGTGCTGTTCTTAATGGCTTCGGGCTTGGAAAAGCACTCAACACATCCTCAGCCCCCCTGTCCCAAGCAGCTCCAGACAATGAACAGCTATTTAGGGTCACGACAGACAGAATAAAAGCCCTTTCCTGTATAACTAGGAGCTTGTCATGCTGCGATTTCTGAGCCCCAGAGCGAAGGATGTTTTTAGGCACCTCTCCTGTAGGAAAGTTGGTCTGCAATCTGAACTTCCACCATCTGGAATTCAGAGGCTCCGGGCTCTCAGACAGAATTCCAAATACACAGCTACCTCCCAATTAAATTGAAGATGATAATCACGTTTCAGTGTCCTTAGGAGTTAGGTGTTCTTATTTTGGGGATCGTCTTCAAAACTATATCCAGTCTATATTCCATTGCTTAAAACGGACTTATCAGATGGTTTGGAAAATGCTGAGACATTCCATACCCTGGCCTTTTGCTGAGTCTTCTCTTTGTTGTTGCAAACACACACTTCCCAAATGGAATCTCTAAGTACTTTGTTCTACCCTTAACATTTTATTTTTAAAAAGGTAAAAAAACAAAACCCAAAACCAAAAAGGAGATTTTAAATATTCTAGAAGAAGAGTTTTTTTACTGACTCATTGAGAAGGTAGAATTACATCCAATACAAACCAGTGTGTTTCTACACCACAGTAAACCCACCTGCATGTCTCACATGACTAATAGTGCCAGTTTTAACAAGGCCAATGCAGGGCTGAAGGAGGCAGTTCCTCAATGTTATAGGCAAAAATGATTTCTCAACATTTCTCTCCCACACATAATGATGCCCTTATTTAATTTTAAAACTAGAGTGGTACTGATTCCCTCTGATAACACACACCCCACCCACATCTTGGGAAATAATACTTTGTTCTTGTTTTCTGTCATTAGCACCATCATGTGCATTATCCAAACTAACATCGCCTGAATGCCAGCCAAGATCAACAAATCTCTGAGTTGGATCCAAGCAGCCACTTGCTAATGCAGAAATCACTGGAAAGTCACAGACTCCCATCAAACACACATGCTTGTCATATACACACTCTCACAAAACCAGAAAAAGATTCAAGGCCATTTATGTTTCCAATGTAAAAATCACAAGTACTTTAAATAAAAAAAAATTGATATAAAACTATGGTTGTTATTTTCAAGTGAAGCAAGTGAACATCGGGGTATAATGGTATATTATTGAAAGAATTAAATAAAATTAAATGAGATAATGTAAAGGAAAGCACCTGGTATACAACTACTTATTGACAGTAAAAGCTGTTTAGTTCCCAAAATGAAACACAATAGCCATAATAACATATTAAATTTATAGTAACTTTCTGGTTTAGTAGCTCCAACTGGATAAGAATTGGTTTCATAGATTTCTGTGTGGGTAGGCTTAACTAGAAAATGCAAGAATCTATTATTGTTCTTTCCTGTTAGCTATATCAGTAACTTTTCTAAAAACAGTTTAATAGATTTCCCAATAATACATGCTCAATATTTCAAATTAAAAACAGTAGGACTCTTATATAAGATTGTTAGTTGACTTTTATAGTGTTTCCTTTAAAATTTTTATCTTTTAGACTATTTGTAAGTGTTAAATAAATAGATATCTGTAATATATATAATTGTGTTATAACATTTACAAAACAGAGCTTGGGGCAAAAGAGACTTTTAAAAATGACCAGTTTAAATAATACTCCAAATGTTTATAATATTCAAATAGCAATATCACACCAAAGGACAAACACTATATGAGGTACTCAGAGTAATCAAATTCAGAGAGAGAAAGTAGAACTGTGGTGGACAGGGGCCAGGGGAGGAGGGGCAGGGAGTTCCTGTTTAATGGGCACAGAACTTCAGTTTGGGAAGAAAGTTCTGGAAATCAATGCTGGCAATGAATGTACTCAATAGCATTGAACTATCTACCTAAGAATGGTTAAAATGGTACATTTTATGTTATACTTATTTTACCATAATAAAAAAATAGTGATATCACTAGCATTATTGTTTCAACAATATAAAACATTACTTACAGCGGGGAACTGTCATTTATAATTACTCAGTTTTACAACAGGCCACAGGCGAACGTACCCACGATCAAGGTGATACCCATGCTGAGGGAGCTGACCCACGCAGTCAGACCGCGGCTCTGGTGGAATTCTTCAAGCCATTCTACATTGAGGACCCCCAGGGCCATCTGGGAGCCCATGATGAGGATGTGCACAAAGAAAGAGGACAGGACCATCATCCAAGCCCATCCGCCGTCGATATTTGGGTGAGGTTTAAGTGTCTTCTTATCTTTGGGGTCATCTTCAAAATCATACCCAATATCTTCATGACTTGTATACATTTTCCAAGATTGTCTGAAATACATATGACAAATCATTTCATTCAATATCAAAACAAAACAAAAATCTTCCCCTTCTCTGGACATCTCTACCTCGCCCTAACCCAAGTGGTCCCATCACCATATCAGAACTTCAGGTGAGTCTTTGTCATTACACAGATTTGGGAATATGTCCCACTTTTTCTTGGGACCAGTGCTCTTAGGAAATGTGTTTAATGTTTAAAGTCACCCTATATGTAATTTAAATCAGAAGAACAAATAAAATCATGATTATTACTGACCATTGCATATGATTATTACTGAAAAGTCATTTTGTGGCATGGAGAAAAGTGGTGTAAGAAATGATCCCAAATACACTGGGAACACCTCCAGCTATGGGATGTGTCCTTCCCGTGTCCTGATGTGACAGGGAGGACAAAGAAGCAGACTTTGGTGAACTGCACAGGGCCCATCACCTCTTTCTGTATGCCCCTGAGCTAAGAATTGTTTCTACCTTTTTAAAAATTACGTGGCCCACAAAACCTAAGACACTCTCTGACCTTGTATAGGGAAAGCCTGCTGGTCCGTGGACTACAGCATTGGTTCTGGTTAAGAGTTTGCTGGGGAGACACAGGTGCCGGGGAACCAAGGATATCTGCGGAAGAGCAATTTAGTGGGTCTATCCTGGGGCCCATCTTGATTTTTCCTGTCTCTCATACCTCGTTCTCACTCTCATTTTTGTCTTTCAAATGATTCTATCTCCTAACTAGGCACGCAGTTCCCAACAGCTACGCTTCCTGCCCACAGTTGTGCTCTCTGCCAGGGTCCTCTTCCGCCTACCCACTACCCAGACTGCTGGGAGTGATAAAAGGCTATCCTGCCATGTAATTTTGCCACTTTGGTCAAGTTACCTTTAGGATGAACACCCCCCCCCCCCCAACTTGGTGTGGTGGCCCAGGGCTGGTTCTCTGCTCTGGCCGTGCCAGGTTCTCCTCCTGCACATCTGCCCCCCATCTGGCCCCTCCTCCTGGTCCCCTGACCGCTGCACACTGCTGTCCAGCCCTGTGAACACCTGCAGCTCCTTGCACGTGGCACAGCTCCTTTCAGCTTTTAAGCATGACCTTCTCTTCTTCCCTTTTTTGGAAACATACTTCTCTCCTTCTAACCTCCTGGTCCTCTTCTACTCATCCTTTAAAATACAACTAAATTATAATAGCGAACCTTGAAATAGTAAGAAAAATCCCCTGCAGACATGTCAAATATCCAACATTAGAGCAGGCATTGAATAAATCAGTCATGGTATAGCTGCGCAACGCAAGTCTGCCATCAAAAATCAAACCGCTCTGAACCATTACTTTCAAAATGGGCAGATGTCACATTGTTGAAATATGTCTCCATTGGCAAGAAGACTGGAGTGAAGCAAAAAAAAATGTGGATGGACATTATTTTTTGGATGATGGTCTTACAAGTAATTTTTGCTCCTTTTTATTGATCTCATTGGTTAAAAAGTCGAAATAAACACATTAACCTTATGGGTAAATAAAGATCCCTTTATCTTTTATACACCATCTGGATCAACTTCTTGTCTCCAATAGATTTGTGGCTAAGTTGTAAAAGAGGGAGGAAAAAGAAGAAAGATAATCAATCCAAGAGTCACTTCCCTTGGGACATCTAGTGCAGTTGGCTCTAGGTGTGTGTCTGCCACCACCCTCCTCTTCCCCAAGGAGAGAACAGCCTTCCCAGGGGTAGAAAGGGATGGGGCCACCCTTTCTCTCGAAAGCTCCCAGGCCAGAAAATTGCTGCACTGTCAGAAGGGCTGGGAGGATGAACCTAGAAAGGGTTCAGAGGCTGTTTGGTGGTTGTCCTCCCTCAGTCCCTGCTAGCTGTACGCAGAATCCCAAGAAGCCAGCAAGAGCAGCTGGACAACGGTGTGCCCGACCTACATAAGTGATAATAACATCATTTACAATCAGCGGGATAATGCTCAAGCTCTGTTTCCTAAGACAAAACAACACAACTTAGCATTTTCCTACAGTCCATCTACAACTAGGAAAGACTTTGAAATAGCAATACAAAACTTATAGTGTTTCATCCCATGGGTGGAAATAGAATTCTCCTAAGCAATGTCCGGAACTTTCCAGTCTCACTGGATTATTTGTTTTATGGGTAAAGAGATGCCGTTGCCATTGGCCTGCTCTTGACTTTTCCAGTTTATTTACTCACAAATAAAGGACGTTGACTAGCATTTAATGGGCCGGTTTTATTCAAGAGGCACAGCCATGCCTGGAGAAGACCATCAGATGGAGAGCACTGTTGGGGGTGGGGGTAGGTAAAGGAAGTTCTCCCAGGTCCTCAGAAGGTCCCTGAAGATCAATCAGAGCCATCTGTGTTTCACTCCTAAATCTCTCTAAAAGTAATTCCTGCTTTGATGAATCACAGTCAACTTATTGTCCAACCAGGTTCACTAAAAAACCGAAGTCAACAGAAGAACACATTTCTGTCTGCCCCACCCCAACTCTGCTTATAGCGTGTTAGCTTTTCCATAATCATGAGATAGAAGAGAATTATTTGTGCATCACGATCATCCTGTGCACCTGGAGAGGGAGGGAGAACTCAGAGAGGGCTGTGGACCTCCCAGGTCAGGGTCCTAGTTTTTCTCCACCATAAAGGCTTCGAGCTCCCCCCACCCCTTTCCATGTCCTGACACACATGTAAAAGGAAAATATGCATGTGGCACACTGGGGTAAATCGAGGCAGTGAGGGTGGGGCTTCTGCTAAGGGTCAATCTGTAAAATGTTACTCATTCTAGGCCCACCGGTTGGAAGCTCAGCATATAACATTAGAGTCTCGAGCTGAAGAAAGTGAAGAAAGGCAATGGAAAGATTATGGGTCCATTCTCCCCAAATGCGAGTTCACGAACGGCAAAAAAAGGATTCAAAAATGGGGGAAATTAAGCAACACGTGCAGGCTACGAAATGGAGGTCAGTGTCTCCTGGAGTGTATGCGAGATTAAAGCGGAATGAACTCTCCACAGCTGTTACCGGAGTGAGTTTCATAAACAAGTTGTTCATTTTTAACTTGGCTATTGTGATTATGTGAGCATGTGGTGAGCTCATCATAAATGAAAAGCAAAGAGGAAAGTGCCAAGTTAGAACTAAAATGAAAATCTCCAAAGGTGGACAGGAGATGTTGTCGGTAGCGGGTTCTTTATTAGACCCAAGTGCGTGGCGGGCGCACCTTTAACTTGGCTCTGTAGAAACTCTGGACCTGGTTGCCCAGGAACTGCTGGGCCTTTAGAGGGCGCACTTAAGGCTAAAGGGCTGAAGAAGCTGGCGCAGCCAAGGATGGCGCTGAGCTTGTGTAGAGAAGACAGCGCAGGAGAAACCGGGAAGGCAGCTGGGGACATCTGAGCACATAAATGCCTTCTATGAGTCGGGCACTGCGCTGGGTGGCTTCTCCACAACGATGCTGTCCAGATGGTATTAATGTCCCATTTCACAAATACGGAAACTGAGGCTATTGGTTAAATAGGGGCAATGAAGTTTAGAGAGGTCAAACTAAGCTAGCAGGTAACGGAGCCAAAATTGGAACCCAGGCCTGATAGATTCCAAAGCTTATTTTACACCCCCCCCTTCTTATCTTAACCGCCCCCGCTCCCCGCAACTAAACCACAAAGAAGCCAGAGAAGGGGAAAAGGAATCTTGCTAATCCCCACTAATAACCCTCACTTATCCTTGTTAATGAGCCTGAATCAACTTTTCCGCCGAAAGAGAACAGCTTAACCGCTAAGCAGGGTTGAGCTCCTAAAACAGCGTCAATGGCTTGGGCGGCGTTTGGCCCCGAAATGGCCGTCCCAGGTCGCTCACCCCATTTTAGTCCCTCCTTTCCTCCTTGGGAGCCTTGATCCAAACCGCTATGGAAGCGGGGAGGGGTGGGGGGGGTACCCAGCATCTGCACGCCCTGAGCAGGATCCGGCCTCGGCGACTCCCTCGGGGCTCCCACCCGCCGCCCCCGGCCACCCTCCCGGGTACTCCATTTCCCCCGCTCCGGGGAGCCCCGAGATTCCCCATTCCCTAGCAACCCGCGTCCCCTGGGGCGCTCGGAACCCGCCAGCTCCGCGGGGAAGCTGGGCGGATCGCGGTCCCAGTAGCCCTTGTGAAGAGGCGTCCCGCACCCGCGAATGTCTCCTAGCTTCAGCCCCTGGTCTCCCCTTTATGCTACAAGACTGGCTGGTTCGAGTCCCAAACTGGGGCTGTGAGAGAAGGCGGGGAGCGCGGCCGGGCGCCGGGAAAAGCGTGCCCTCGGGCCCCGCGCGGGTTCAAAGGGGCACCGCGCCCCTGGAGGACGCGCGCCGGGCTCTGGCCAGCCGGAGAGCGAGGCGCGCATCCTCTTGCTCCGCCCTGGACAGTGGTTACCCCGCCCGCCCCGAGGTGGCCTCGCTTGCCGCTCGGGAGCCACACGACGGGCGGCCTGGGCACGACCACCGTGCCTCGGAGTAGCCCTGCCCTCGACCGCGGGGCAGCCTTCCCCGACCCTACCCTGGGCTTGCACCACCCCTTCCCAAGGGTCCCCGGGGTGCAGCGGCCACCCACAGTCCCCAACTCCAAGGAGCCTCCAGAGCTGCTCCATCTCCCGGGCCCGCTGCCCTGCGCGGCCTCGGGATACTCACCGCCCAAGGCGCGCGGGGCTGCGGCCTCACTGGGCTCCTGGCCGGGATCCCTGAACTTGCTGTTTTCCTCGGAGCCCCCGGAGCGGCTGACCGTAGAGATTTGTTGCAATGTCGCCTATCATCCTGGATTTGCGGGTGCCTGCGGCTCGGCGTTCTGCCCTGCTCCGTGCGCTCGGTGCCGGGCTCCGGGCTCCTCCGCGGCTTGATGCCGGGCCAGGTGAGCGTCCCGTGAGGCTTTGAGCTCCAGGCCTCAGTACTCGTGTCTTTAAAAAAGGTCCGTTCGGAGGTGGCCCGAACCTAACCTGAGCTCCCTCCTAATCAGTGCAATTTCAAATCTCCAAGCTCCTTCATTCCGGTACCGGCTAATTCTGGTTTGGCAGAAAAAAAATTACAGTCACCTCACGTGCACACTCTTGTGGCCGGTCGTAGTTTATAGCTCTGGCTGAGATTCGCTAATGCTCTCTGCACATTTTTATAACGGAAGGCGAGAGCGTGAAACCAAACCCAAGATGCAGGTGAGAATAGGAGTATTTTCTATTTCTGAGGTAGGGGACAAGTGACAAAAAAGACCCTCACCCAAATCTGGGCCACGAAAGATGGCAATGTGTAGATGGAAGAGGAGGGCAGGACCGGCAGTATTCTTGGTCAAAGAGGAGTGAAAATCCCTTATCCTTTGTCCCATGCAGTATGCCTCCGTTCCCAACACAATGCTTTGCCCAGGAAAGTTTTCAATATTTGTTTAGTGAGTGTGTGAACAGAGGAAGCCAGAGCTATTTCACTTCCCCTGAAGGATTTTGTACTGTAGTACTTTCCTGCTGATGTTGTAATAAGTTATCACAAACTCAGTGGCTGAAACAACACAAAGTATATTATCATATAGTCCTGGAGGTCAGAAGTCTGAAGTGGGTTCTACCTGACTAGCCTCAAGGTGTTGGCAGGGCTGTGCTCCTTCTGGCAGCTTGAGGCAAGAGCCACCAGCTTCTGGCTTGTGCCCGCAGTCCTTGGCTCATGGCCACTTCCTCCTCCTTCGAAGCCAGCAATGTTGCATCATTGTCTGCGTTTCTCCTGTTCTCCCTCCTCCACTTTTAAAGGATCTTGGGATTACACTGGGCCTACACAATGGTAACTGGCTTATTAGATAATCCCAATAATCTCCCTGTTTTCAGGTCAGCTGATTAGCAATCTTAATTCCACCTGTGACCTTAATTCCCCCTTTGCCACGAAACATAACAGACAAGGTTCAAGGATTAGGATGTGGACATCTTTGAGGGCCTGTTATTCTGGCCGCCACAAATTTCCTTCTTTCTTCCTTTCTAGTTTTTTTTTTTTTTCTTTCTTGCAAGAAAGAATATTCACATGTATTTCTCCTGAACACTTCTTATTTTGAATCTTATTTAACAAATAATTGAGAATATTGTGAGAAATTGTGGCTAAATGAGGACCTTTTTTTTTTTTAAGATTTTATTTATTTATTTTAAGAGAGGGGAAGGGAGGGAGCAAGAGTGGGAGAGAAACATCAATGTGTGGTTGCCTCTCACACGCCCCCTACTGGGGACCTGGCCCACAACCCAGGCATGTGCCCTGACTGGGAATCAAATCAGCGATGCTTTGGTTTGCAGGCCGGCACTCAATCCACTGAGCCACACCAGCCTAAATAAGGACATTTTGATGAAGCACTGGGCTTATGGGGTCCGAATGTTTTACCTTTGCTCACCAGAACATGAGCAGTGGAGTGGTTAGTGTTCCTGTAGGCTGTTCTCAGACATCAGTGATTTCAGCCACGCTCTGACAGCAAGTTGAGATTGGGGTTCCTGGCAAACACCTCATGTTCAGATGATTCATTTTGTTTGAAAAGAGATCTGTAGAGCTTTTCAGTATGAGTTGCACTTATTTAAATGCACAGTTTGATGAATTTTAGCATACGTCTGTGGAACCATCACCTCTACTAACTCAGAATTTTCCGTGTGTCCTTTGTAATCAAGTTGTTGCTCCACGTCCACACCGCCAGGCGACCTCTCATGTGCTGTCCTCAAAGCTTCTGCTCTGGACGACCCGTACTTTACATCCGAGATGCCCATAGAAGGCTGCCTGCCAGCCCCAGCTTTCCTGGGCTATAATTGACGAATGCAATTGTATATATTTGAAGTATACAATGTGGCGATTTGACACACACATACATTGTGAAATGACTACTATAATCAAATTAATTACTACATCCATCACTTAATATAGTTACCTTTTTTTGTAGTGAGATTGCTTAAGATCTATTATCTTAGCAAATTTCAAATAAAAATGCAGTATTGTTAACTACAGTAACCATGCTGTACATTAGATCCCCAGAATTTATAACAAAAAGCTGTGCCCTTTGACCCAAACCTTCAGCCCCTGGCAACCACCACTCCACTCTCTGTTTCTGTGAGTTTGACTTTTATTTTTAGATTCTGCATATGAGTGAGGTCATGCAGTATTTGTCTTTCTTTCTCTGACTCATTTCACTTAATGTCCTAAAATTTCATCCATGTGGTCACAAAAGACAGGATTTTCTTTTGTGTGGGGAGGGCGGGGCTGAATGATATTTCATTGTATACATGCACCACATTTTCTTTAGCCATTGACCCATCGACAAACACTTAGCTGTTTCCATACCTCAGCTTTGTAAACAATACTGTAATGAACAAGAGGGGGGCGGTGCAGATGTATCTTGGAGATCCTGATTTTCATCTCCCATTGAAAGCTGCCTGGTAAATCTTTTGTCTCATCTGTGCAACAGCACAGATGAGTCTTGAAAATGTAGTGATAAGTAAAAGGTGTCAGTCACAAAAGACCGCATGGTGCATGATTCCATTCGTGTGCAATGTCCACAGTGTGCAAATTTATAGAGACGGAAGCAGACCGATTGTTGGTTGCCGAGGGCTGCAGATGTTGGGCAGAAAATAGAGGGGACTGCAAAGAGGTTAGGGCTCATTTAGGTGATGAAAATGCTCTAAAAGTGATTTTGATAATGGGTTGTGCACGTCTGTGAATATCCTAAAAGCCAGTGCATTGCAAAAAAACCCCAAACCAAACCAGAAACAAAAATGAAATTTAAAATCTCCCTGAAATGACTAGTGTGAACCATACACAAACCAGTCTTGAGGATGGGTTATGCTTTAAGCATAATGCCAAGTCCACTTCTGTGTACCTGACGGGCAGGATACAGTGACTGTGTGCCTTAGCCGCATCTGAAGCAATAGCATCCATGCAGTCGTGGCCAGGATGGTCCAATTCTACCTTTGTCTAGTGCACATGAATGGAAGAGCCTACCTATTTTAAAGTCTATCAGTCTATCTCCTGCTTCGTGGTCCCTGCCACCTTCCCTTTGTCTAGCTGCCTGTCCCCGCCTGTCTGATGGGCAGGCCGTAACAGAGCCCTCGCGTTTTCCTGCACATCCTGGGCCTGAGATTGCGTGAGCTCATCGGCTTTTCCTTAGGGGTGTTCTGAGCAAGGACATGAGAGAAATCCCAAGCCTATCAAGTATGAATTTTCTTCCCGGTTTCAGACCTCTCCAGACTTTATCTCAAAGCAAGAACAAAAATTCCACTGCCCCAAAGAGTTTCCAGCCTACATTTTCCAGGAATTCAAATTCATAGAACAGATAATGTGAACAGATACATAGCAAACTCAGGGACATGCTTCTATCTTTACATTAGTCTTCCAGGATTTCTTTACATTTTCCTTTCTGATAAAAATAACCAGTATTGTCATGTCATAGCATATGATTTCATAAGAGTAGAAGGTCTAAAAATGTCAGTCTGTCACTAACTTGGAAATTAAACTCTTTCTCACATATGTGTCTTAAAGCAGTAAGTCTTGGTTCTTGGGGGTTGCATTATAGTTTTGTTGGTTAATGTTATACATTATTTGTTTACCTTTTATGAAATCAGGGATGTTATTAGCAAATCATTAAAACTTTTTCCTGTATCTATAGGTTTTTCTTCTTTTATTGAATACACATTTTCCTGAAAAGTTGCAGGTAGATCAAATATTATTTTAAATGCTCTCAGGTTGTTATTCACTAAGGGAAATGCCCGGTGGATCCTTCTGAGGTTGGAAAAACCCTCATAGACTGATATATTTATGTACAAAATTTATGTTTTATAGGCTTGGATTTAAATTTTATCATTTCCCTTAAAGCAGAGCACACTTAAAACTTAGATTTTAAACATATTTTGAGAGTCCAAGAATAGATCGTTGGTATTAAACATCCGTGCTCAATACTCAAAAGTCAACTGCACATTGAATGCTTTGAGAATGTTCAATAAATAGGACTAAGTTTGGGACTCCGTGAACATAAATGAGAAAGATCTAGCACTTCCTCTTGTCAGGTGTGACCACAATGTAGCTTTCTTTGCAGGCACAAATGTTTCTGAGGCAACCAGTTGAAGCGATGTGGATGCTGTAAATCTAAGAAGCAAAGAGTTTGGTTGGGAGCACTTGAGCCATTCTTTTCTTGAGGGGCAGGTTATATCTGGTAAAATTAATGCAGACTACTGCAGGACTATGAGCAGTTTAAGGGAGAATCAATAGATTCTTTTACTTTAGATAGGACGAAGATGGTTCTCTTTCCTATAATTATTTTGAGTGGATTTCTTACACTTCTACTTTTTACCTTTAAGCTGGACGAACAAACCTAGGAAAACTGTTGTAGCAATGTTCTTGAACCTGTGCTCTGTCTTGCCTGTGTCCTTGGGCTTCCTCCCTTCTCTTTTCTACCTGACTCCTGCTGACTTGGCCTAGGACTCAGGTCCCTGGTTTTTCTCCTTATCTTGATGACAGTGTATCTTCTAGCCTCAGGCAGTTCCTGTAACGTTGCTCACCAGGCCAGTTCCCCAGCTGGGCCTGCTACCCCTGGCTCCTTTGCAAGAGACAATCAGCTGGTTTCAATGTATTGTGAAGCTGGAGGCCAGCATTAGGAAACTGTTAGGACTGTGTAACCAGTGATTACGAAAATCAGGGAGCTGGCCTCTTCCGGGCCGTGAAGTGGCAGGGCCTGTGTGACAGAGGCCGGGAACACACAGCACCTAGGCATCCAGTCAGACCTGAGCTGGAAGCTCTGCTCCCCACCTCTGCAGCTGTGTGGCCTGGGCAGGAGCCCTGGCGTGGGCTTGATGACAGTGCTACCGTGAAGGTTTATTGTGAGCATTAACTAAGATAATCTAGTGAGCCCTGGCCGGTGTGGCTCAGTGGATTGAGTTCTGGCCTTCAAACCCACTGGTCACCGATTCGGTTCCCAGTCAGGGCACACTCCTGGGTTGCCGGCCAGATCCCCAGTGAGGGGTGCGGGAGAGGCAACTGCACACTGTTTCTCTCCCTCTCTTCCTCCTTTCCCCTCTCTCTCTAAAACAAAATTAAAAAATCTTAAACAAAAGATAATGTATGGGAAGCATAGTGCTTGGCACATAATGAGGGACTTGTTTCTGAAGTAGCGATGATGATGTTATCTAAACCTATTCCACTTGGGAGCAAAGGTTGCCTTTTGAGAGAGAGCATACATCAGTGGTTGAGAGCATGGGCCCCGGACCTTCATGGCTTGGGTTCAAATCCCAACCTCCACCACTTATTTCACCTCTTAAAGAGCTTACTTAACATCTCTACATCTCAGTGTCCTCTTTTGTAAAATGGGAAGGAAGAGGAGGAGAGGAAGAGGAGGAGGAAGATCATATGTCTCTTGGGTTGTTGTGAGGTTTAAATGATTTAGAGTACATAGTTGATATGTGCCTCCCAATGCAATGCACTGAGAAGGACGCACCATCCCTTCTTTGATATTCTTGACCAAAAAAAAAAAAAATTATAGATATGCAACCTAAGTCTAACTAGGAAGAGACATCAGCCCAACTGGAATTATACGGCTATTCTAAAAATAATGTCTGCACTCTTCAAGAAGGTCAGCATTGTGAAAGATAAGGGAAGATTCAGGAAGACCCAGGAAGACTTGGGAGTGGAGCGAGTTACAGGAGAGAGAGACAGGACAGCTGAATGCAATGTGTGGTCCTCGGTTGCGCTTATCGATGGCAGGTGGTCATGGGCTAAATTCGATTCAGGTCCAACAATTAGGGAATGATTTTGAAAATTGTTACTGTGTTGATGTAAGAGGATGTCCTTGTTTGGGGGAAATGCTCCCTGAAGTATTCAATTTTGAGAAGTAAAGAAGAATTTGAAAAGCATGACAAGTCCTTAGAACAATGCCTGGCACGTGGCATGACAAGAGTGTTCACTGTGATTTTCTAATTGAAATTTTTTGGTGCGGAATTCCATTTAGCATTGAACACTGCTATTGTGGTCTTCATGAGCAGCGTTGCAGGAAACGGTGGCTAAGCACACTGCTTTTTCTTTTCCTGCTTCCCAGCCTTGACTTTGGGATCTTATGCATTCCCAGAAAATACAGGAAATCTATAAGGACTTTCCTTTGCTCGGACTTAACATCTCTCCATTCCTCTCAGTTCTTCCTGCTCTCTCTACCTCTTTCCATGCCTCCTTTATGGGCCTCAGTTTAGTGCATTTGGATCATGGAAGGTGAGCCTACCTGTGGCACCTGGAGCAGGATGGGGTGGATTGGACTCATCTTCCCCAGCAGAGCAACCCAGCTGCTGGGCACTGAGAGGGCAGCTCAGCTGAGAGGAATAGAACATTTGCCAAGAAGAGTATCCCCCAGGGGTGTACTTTAAATACTTTATTGTGCTCCCTTCTCCCTTGTGGGATTGTAACAGGGTGCAGCTAAGAAGGAGGCCCCCAAAGAGGGATTTGTAATGGAGTCCAGAAGAGCTTGGAGATAATTGGCTCCACACCAAAGGGCCACACCTTCCCTGAATGCTGGCAGGTGTGGCCAATTGTGGGAGGAGCCGGAAATGAGGCTGCAGAGAAAGATTGGCTCTGGGATTTAAACCCAGGCAGGGCAGCCATTTGGCATCTCTTTTTGGCACCACACGGCTTGAGCATCTTGTTGGGACCATGAGGTTTTGGCGAGTGGGGACCACGCAGCTTGGGTGAGAGTCAGGACCACGTGGCTTTGGAAGTGCTCCCTTTTTGCCATGTGGATGGTGCTGGGAACTTGCATGAGATGTGGTACCTCAGACGGGGAGAGGGAGAGGGAAAGACTGTGTGCATTTATGCATATTCTAAAGAACTTTAGTCTGTACAACTTCTAAATAAATAATAACTCCTTTCCTTTTATGTCTTTCCTCTGGCAGCGGGCAAAGTGAACCTGGTATGGGGGAGGAACTCCCGTAGAAAAACAGGGGGTCTTTCATATCATTCAGCCCCCTCTGTCTGTTCTGTAACAGGATGAGATAATCAGGTGGAATATGGGGGGGGTGGTAAAATAAAAATCCCTATCCAAGCCATATGCAGGTCCCCAATTTATTGTGTGACTAGCTCCATAGGGAATAAGATGGCCAGACAAGGGTAAGAGCTCTTTCAAAACCGTTGTCATGCACGGATGGCTAAATCCCAAACCCAGCTCTCACTACCTTTCTCCTTGGGTGTGTGCACTGAGTGATTGTGGTTACCTTGGTCACTTGGAAGCTTTCAGGCTTCGGTGTAGCTGAGGCTAGCATTTTATACGGATGTACAGCTAGTCTGGGTCCTACCCAACTGAACCCCCGTGGGGCCTTAGGATACATGAGTGAAACATAGATCACACACACACAATCCAACGTGCTT
The DNA here is from genome assembly GCA_004026765.1 of Micronycteris hirsuta. Classification (NCBI taxonomy): domain Eukaryota; kingdom Metazoa; phylum Chordata; class Mammalia; order Chiroptera; family Phyllostomidae; genus Micronycteris; species Micronycteris hirsuta. The sequence continues at coordinate 16,122 of PVJI01000279.1, read as the reverse complement.
CCTTTAGCTTTTGCCAATGGGAAGGATGAAAAAAATGGTTTGGCCCTTCTCTGTTTGTATTACCTGTGAGGAGTGAGAGAAGCCTTGTTCCAACAGGTTGTGTTGGCTGCAAAAACAGCAGGGTGCGCTTCTTGGGCGGCAGGAATGTCTGTCAGGATGATTTGAGATAGTATCTCAAAATCCAAATCGGTGATAGACATGTGAATGTCCAATTCTATTTTAATCCTTTGAATAGTCAGAAAGTCTCAGGAGTTGAAAGAGCTGGCTTAGAGGCATCAGCAAGGGGCCCTATCAAGCCGGAATGTAATAGCCTTGTTTGTTTTCATTTGCTTAGTTATGGCTTTATTTATTTATTTAAGAACAGTTACCAAGAGCTTTCCTGTGCCAGGTGGGTTTCAGGTGATGCAGAATGCTGCTCTGGACAGAGCTGCACTGGTGGAGCGTGCATTCCAGGGGAGCATCAACTACACAACATTTTAGGTGGTGACAAGTCTTGTTATATTCAGTAAAACGCAGGAGGCTGAGGGGAACCAGGGGAGGGCTGCTTTCTTCTTTTGTGCATTTAGGTTGGTCTTGACAAGTGTTAGAGTTGCTTTTCATTTTCACTTCCTTTTACAATAAGTTAAATTAAAAGCTGAGTTTATGTAAGAAAATTATCAGTAAATAATTGTTCAGCAAGATGGTGTGCAAATACCTGACATTTGGCATACGTTCATTCTAGGCCATAGTTCCAAGCCTTGGCTGAGCATTAGGATCACCTGGGGAGTTTTTAAAAATTCCAGATGGTCAAACCACACTCCAGACCAACTGCATCAGAACAATATGGCAAGCAACTGCCCATCCCCCACCCCCTCTGGGGATTTATTTTACGGAGAATGAACAAAAGAGCCTTCAGACTCAGGCCAGGAGGTGGGGCTGTGGGTCAGACAGTGAGCTGGGGGAAGGGGTGAGGTCTGCTCACTGGATGGCGAGACCCAAGCACCTTACACCTGTCCTGCTGCCCAGACACCTTCAGACTGGCTTGTATTTCCCAAACGGGAGACTGGAAGATTCTTCCCTGGAGAAAGTAACTGAACCCAAGAAGAATGACTTGCAAATAATGATGTTTTCAGGGTGCCCAATGAAAAAGTTGCCTTTCTACCCAATCATCACCAGCACAACTTCCCCGTTTGGTACACTCTTCCCTGCCCGTGAACACAGAGCTTCTAATCAGCTTTCCAACAAAGGACTATAGGAAGGAAGCCCAAAACTAGGCACACTAAGTTAATTGAGTTCTAAGGAGTTGGTTACAGCAGTGGAATCAAGGATGGTCCATTCATGAATCAAGTAGGTCACACAGCAGTAGTAGCTGGTAGGTGGTACCACTCGCCTGGCCTGCCATTGGTGTCTGCTGGCTAAGAATCATCGCTGTGCTGACAGTGAGCCTGGCACTGAGCTATCTCTGGTGAGAAGTGATCCATGCCCATGAGATGGGGCATTCTTGCTCTCTGACCATAGAAATTGGCTTGGGAATGGACTCATTGCCCAAACCACGCCAATCACTCCAGTTTCAGCCCTTTGCCAGACTTGCAAAGCTAGTAGGACCCACATCTGAAACTGCCAGAAGGATCTCTTGCTATTTCATGGAGTACGGGGGTTGGGGGGGGGTGCGCACAAAGAAAAGAGAGCCAAGAGTTGGAGAAAGAAGTGATGCCCTCATTTGAGCAGGTGGGCCCAGCCACACTTTCTAGAATCTTCTGTGCTTTTCTATTACGTGAAACAATGTGTGCTCTTGAGCCAGTTTGAGTTGAGGTCCATCCCTTGCAAATGCGAGGATCTTGAATCCCATGTGGACTGTGTACCTTGTATTAGTGGTGTCCATGGCTCTCATGTGTGGTTGATTCTCGGTGGCCCCAGGCCCAGAGAAGCCTTCAGAAATGCATGGGGCATGCTTGGATGAGTCTTACTCCTTGCTGTTGGGTGTGTCAGAGGGTCCCACTCTGTTCCCAGGGACCTTGGGAAGCATCTTCTGGTGTGATGTTCTTGTCCTCTCTCCCTGTCTCTGGAAATCAGACTTTCTCGAATTGCCGACAGCAAAACAGTTGCTGTGGGAAAACATCTTTTCACTTGTTCAGTGTGGAATCATGGCTCCTCCGCTCCTTTTTTCAGACAAACTCCACCTTGGGGAGTCAAAGGGGTGTGCTCCTGGCTTGAAGTTTGTCTCAGGGCATTTAAATCAGCAGTAGTGAGAAGCACAGAAAGAATGAGATTTGCAGGGAGCCATTTCTTAAACAGGGGAGGAGTGGAACAGAGTCTATGATTGCTTGAGGTTCAGAATTTAAATGATATCTATGAACTGGGACAGTCCAAAGCAAAGTTGTCAATCAAATTAAGAGTCCTTGGAGCGTAACTCATTCCCGATTCTGTGGTCCCTGTTTTCCCTTCCTGCTGTTCCTCTCCAGGTGGCTTCTTGCTCATTAAGTCACTGAGGTCAACTTGTCCTTTAATCATGTCCAGCTGGCTCTCTCACACCATTTACCTTAGACTATTGGAAATTAGTACTCCTCATCCTCGGGCCAAACCACCACCTCCTGAGTCTCCAATGTCTTAATTACCATAATTCATTTCAGAAGTAAGTCTCAGATCCTGTTACACCCCCATGGAATCAAGCCCTGCACTCGTAGGGCGCACACCCTGCCTCCTTCTCTCCCCACCTCAGCCCCCAGCACTTAGTCCTTGGGCCTCTGCATGGCCTGGGCTCCAGCCAGACTGAATCCTCCTTCCCGTACTCACCCCAGTCTCTGCATATGGCTTATATTTTCCAACCGTGTGCCTTTTGTCATGTAATCTCTTTTCCTGGGATGCCCTTCTCCCCCATTTCTTCCTGTTGGTCCTTTATATGCCTCAAAGACCCCTTGACCCTATGCTGTCACTCAGCAGAGATGCTCTTGATACCCCTTGAACTAACCTGCTGATGTAAGAACATCCAAATCTGTAGAGAATTTTTTTTAAGAAATTATTCCAACCAAACTGAAGGCAACTAACTGCCAGAGAGTAAGTCCTCAAATGCTTTGGAGGATAATAGTTTTGCATCTTCTTTTAAGCATCAGGAATTAAGGACGATTATGTGAAGGTGGGAGAAAGCAAATGAAGATGGGATTATAGGATAATTGACAAGATAATGAGCTCTCCTGAGGGTGGGGAAGATTGAGGGGTCTGAAAAGAGGTCTTTCAGCCCTGGCTGGTGTAGCTCAGTGGATTGGGCGCGGGCTGGGAACCAAAGGGTCCCGGTTCGATTCCTGGTCGGGGCGCATGCCTGGGTTGCAGGCCGGGTCACTGCGAGGGCCATGTGAGAGGCAACCATACATTGCTGTTTCTCTCCCTCTCTGTCTCCCTCCCTTCCCCTCTCTCTAAAAATAAAATCTTAAAAAAAAAAAGAGGTCTTTCAAAGGGGTGTTAACCTAGGTGCACAGAAACAATGGACAGGGCTTGTCCATTGTAAGGCAAAGATAAACCTTTTATTAAAGGAGTTACATGCAAAAAAAAAGAAAAAAAAAAAGGAAAAGAGAAGTGTGAATATGGTGTGACTACACACCACTACCTACCAGATTCACGGTTACAGTATCCTGAGGGGCTCCCGGCTGTTGGATCCTTTTTGTCCACAGTCCCATCACCTGATCTACGTACGCCTCATGGCTTCTGTCACCTTCCAGCTTGTGGCAGAGCCCATCACCTCATGTGTCACATTCCCCACAAGCCTTTTTGTCAAGGGACCAGGGGTGTCTTAAGTCTGACTCCGCCATTCTCCAGCTGTGTGACCTTGGGCGTTTTACTGAATCTTTCTGGTTTCGGTTTTCTGAGTAAATGGGAATAATAATAGCACCTGCCTCACTGGATGGCTGTAAGGATTAACTATGATAATAAATCCAAGAAGATCAGAATAGGGCCCGGTACAGAGAGAGTTACTCATAGTGGTAGCTGTCATTTGTCATCATCGTTATCATCATCATAACCATCATCATCTTAATCTCATTTGTTGGACAAAATATTCACGGAAGCTCCTATGTGACAGACGCTGTCCCAGGCAGTGGGATTGTGGTGGTGGGAGTCGCTCTTGTCAGCTTTGTGTTGAGGGAGGGGAGAAAGGAGACCAGTGGACCAGTATGAACCAACAGGTGCTCTAACTTTTCAGATAGTGCTGAAGGCAGAGACCCAGTAAGTGAAAACACAAGATGATGTGATAGAGAGGGGGTTGGCAGCTTGGAGATGTATTTTGATCACTCTTAAGCAGTAAAAATTATAGATGTCTTGCCTATTCTCAAGGCTCAAAAACATTTGGCAAAGATGCATAGATGAATGAACAATGAGTTATGATATTTTTCCAAGGGCTGTTTATTTTCATTGATTCTATAGTCTTAAGAAGATCTTATGATTCAGTGGGTTTTAGGTATCTGACAGAAGGTAGGTGGGAGAAGGATATTTTGAGACAGGACCTCTTCTCTGCCCGCCGCTCCCCATACCCCTCCCCTCATTCCATGTGCCGTGGGCTTTCTTAATCTCCGGGCAAGTCTGAGTTCTGACGAGGTGGTCCTCAAGCTCAGACACTTAGGTCTGGCCTAGTCTCACAGTCCCGGCTGACGGACTCGGTGGCCAGGTGGGGTGAGCTAGCTGCTTCATGGGCCATGGAAGGTGGCCTGGCCAGAGAAGTCCTCCTCCTCCTCCTCTCACCCGACTCAACCCCACAGAGCCCAGCAAGCGTGAGTTTATGGGAATGAGTCAACTTTATGCATGGGAGCTAGAACTAACCCCCCACCACAGAGCACAGTTTAAAGCTTCCCTGCCCAGGTTTTGTTAAGGACGGGCATCTTGTTACTGGAAGAAAGTGTCAAGAGCATGAGCTGCCTCTTGGTGCAATGGAGGCATCTCAGGGAATGACTCCTCCACGGAGCACCCAGGGGTGAAGGAGGCCTAGGTCAGAAGAGGGCAAGTGTGCAGGGAGGGGACTGAGATAAAGGAGCCGCAGAGACAACCTAGTCCACACAGCATCTGGCCCGAGGCTGGCGCCTCCGGTTCCTGTAATCAGAAGCTTCGTTGTGTGCGAGGTGCCGAAGTAGACATCAACACGGTACCCTTTGCCCTTCTGAAGGAGTTCTGCATGCATTGGCGGAACACTACTTAAGAACTGGCCTCCTCGTCTGTCCAATACTGTCTCCCAGCCCACTTCGAGGACAGCAAGGCTGATGTTGAGCTGGTATTCCCAGGATGGCCATCCGGGTGTTAACGTGCTGACATTTCCATCATGGTTGGTAAATAGGAAAACAGCTCCTTCCTGGCCCCTGCCCACCAGCCCCCAGCCCCTGCCAGGGCTGGGTCCATTCCACCTGGTGGGTAAACCGCCTTACCAGATATGACATATTCTGAATATCCCTCCTGGGATACCTAAGAATGCTGCACGGATTAGCTATTCTTCTATACCACGCATTTAGACAGTTAAAAGTACTGAGTTACACCATTTGCTACCAATTCATACTTTCTGAGTGTCTGCTATGTGTAAACATTCCGATGAGGCCTACATGCTGGGCTAGACAGAACATGGGGGAGGCCCCCGCATCCCCCCACAGACACGCATCGTCCCCCCAAAGCGCAGGTGCTTGCATGTGCCAGTCTCTCGTTTCCCCACAGTGAGGAGAAACAGGAAGAGGGGAGACAAAGGGTGGGCACTGTGAAAGCCAAACCCAGACAAGCTCTATTCTGCCCTCTACTCTTAGGGGACCTCACAGGAGTCTGGTCCTACAGACACATAGCAGGCCGCTGGGGAGCAGGTGCTGCGAAGTTCTCCCCTCTGGAGGTCTGGCCCAGCCCTGAGTGGGGCAGCGAGACCGCTGTAGTGGAAGAATAAACCCATCAAAGGAGTTAACCTGCAGGAGAGGCCCCTGGGGCTGAGCTCTCGGGGTCCGAGTGATGACTGAGGCTTTGTGTGTGTGTGTAGAGGTGGGGCAGGCGGCTGCAGGGAAGAATCTGCAGGATGGGGACACCTGAAGAGGCAGCAGAAACAGGCCAGCAGGACTCAGGGAGAGCCAAGTGCACACTGTTCCTGCAGTTATGCCTCCTGCTCCTGAACTCTCTTTTCCCTAAAGTGTCCGCTCTCCTTGGATGAGTTCTATGAAGTGTATTCAGTTTAGAATGGCATAAAATGAAGACAAAGGATGGAAAGAATAAAAAAGGCAAAGGAAAAAAGAAACACTGAAGTTCTTTCAGTTTTTTTTCTTGTTATTAACCCTTTGAAGGCTTGTTTTACTCTCCTACCCCAGGCCCCTTAGAGAGCAGGCGCCCCTTGTGGACTGGAGGCCCTTACTCCAGGGCCTGGCAGGCATCAGCTTTCAACTTGCCTCACTACGGGGATGATGAAATGGGTCTTTCCTCTGCTCTTGCTATGAACCTGCTTTAATATCGTTCATTTCAACACATGGAGGTTGAAGCAAGTTGCACTCTTCTGGCACCTGCTCTCCATCTGCTGGCGCGGGTGGGGCAGTAGGGAGATGAGCTCCAACAGTGGAGGGACTGTTGCTCATGATGCTTATCAGCTTTGTTTTTCTGATGTTGTATCAGGGTTGGCTGATGATAGAGATTATCTGGAAAATCTCTTAGAAAATTTCCAGGAAGGTGAGAGGATTTATTCTTCATTTCTCCCTCACTAGGCTTCTGCAGGAAATTGTGTTATCTGCTCCAAGAAGGCCTCCTGGCTCTGGGAACGTGAGATAGCATGACCCATGTCATCTTTGCTTAGGTTCCAAAGCGGGGCCCCGAGTGGCATGCCTGCCTTTCCTCCCCTCTCTCCCTTTTTCTTGGTCTAACAGCCATCCTATTGGTTCTCAGAGTTTTTGAGTAGTTGTTTTGGGAAAAATAAAAACAACCATCGTGTGAAACATATAAACACAAGAATCACATTTAAATCATCCTAACCAGTAAAAGCAGTTTGTGTGCTTGGCAAGCTGTTTAGGAGAGACAGGTAAGAGCCGGTGGGATAAAAAGTGGATTATTTACTGATAAGTATCTCATATGTTTTTTTTGCATATGACTAAGCTGCTTTGCAAGTCAATAGAAATCAAGTCTGTATCAAAATTAAAGGGAGAGCTCACCACAGAGAAATAAAATTTGCAGCATTTTAGGAAGATAATAGGCAAATGTGTATGTATATGTGCATATCATGTATGTATACCCACGCCATGAATGGTCACATGGCCTATGCATAGTTTTCATCCCTGCTCTGTTGGGAACTCGCTGTGGGATGGCGTGTGACAATGAACTTCCTGCGTCAGCTAGTATGCTGTCTATTTGGTTTTGCTCCAAGGGTGCACCTTCCCCTGCAGCTCTGTGCTAGTCCTTGCAGGAGTTCAGATGATCTGGGCAGCAGGTAGAAGATGTCACCAGGTGTCTGTTAGGCCCGGTATCTATTTTTTCCATCCTAGGGTTGAAAAGGCATTTCCTTGTGTTACAAATGCACCCAAACTTCATTTGCACGAAAAGCACTGTGGGTATTTGTTAAAAGAGCTTTCTGGGCCCCGTCCTGGAAGACTGGTTTAGCAGGCCTGGGGTGGGGACCAGGGGTTGTTTAACAACTGCAGACCCCACTTTGCCAAGTGTTCTGCCCGTTCCAGCTGACCTTCATGACAGTGATAGGAGAACTCAAGAGTGAAAGATTTTAGCCTTTGCTACAGTTGACAGGCTTAAGTGATTAATGCAGGTGGAAAGCTGTTATTCCAGGAACTGGAACGCTTAACCACTCCAGGGGCTACCTGTGTGCCCCTAGGGCGTCTGCAAGCCAGGGAGATGGTATCTGAGCCATTGTGTTCCAGGGAGGGAACACAGCCCAAGGTGCAGATAAAGGATTGTTGATCAACAGATAGAGAACTATTAGGAAAATTAAAGCCAGACTGCAACTCTTATCCAATTAACCTGTTTTCCAAACCCCTTACCTACCCTTTCTTCTCCTTATAAAAAGGTTGGCTTGAAATGGGATGTTAAGACGGTTTTGAAGGTACATAACCCACATCTTCTCAGATCACTGGCCATCTAAATGAAGTGCCCATAAATTCAATCCTTGTCTCTACTTATTGGTTCTGGTAGTGAATGACAGACAATTGGATTTCCCAAAAGGGAGAACTAGGGAGAGAGAGATTGGTTTTGAACGTAGCATATCTCTGGTATCCATACTTGAAATGAGTAAGTAAGTGGAAATAGACACTCGTTTCTTCCTTCAGTGTTATTTTAATAAGAGCCAAGGAAAGCAAACAGTACTGGTCGGTCCAAGATAGACTTCTAATAATTGGCAGTCTTTAAAGATGAAGTGAGAAAATGTGTTTGATGTTTGTACTTGCACAGAATATAGCTATGGCTGAGCACTGTTTTATTGGCTTCAAAGAAGATTCATTTCTTTGTCTTAGACTTGTTCGTTTAAAGTACACAAATGGATGAGGGCCTTTAGTGACATTTATACTAAACATAAAGTCATCAGGAACTGATATGTTATCAATGCTTTTCACAGCCTGTTAGCTGCTGTTCTTAAAATAATTAGTAAGACCAGATGAATTTAACTATGATAGCAGTACTGAAAATCATTTAAAAGAAAAAAAAAACAACAAATTTCTTTTGCTTTTCAGTAAAATACCTCTTCCGAGATTTCTCTGGATTCCTTATGGTACTCTCTTAGGTCAGACAGAGGGAAGACAAGTCTGGAACTCTAATTTGAGAGAAAGTTTCTGCTGAAAGGTTCAGACTGAGTCACTGGTGCTCCACAGAACAACCCAAAGCTTTCCTGACATCTCCACACATCACAGTGCTCTGGCAAAGGGCCCACTGTATTTTGCTGTGTATAATGCACACCCACGTTTTTGGTCCACATTTTTTTCCTTTTCAGGAAAAAAAAACATTTGTTTTAATTTTTTAATTCAATTTTAAATTAATTTTTTTTAGAGGGAAAGGGAAGGAGAGAGAAAGGGAGAGAAACATCAATGTGTGGTTGCCTCTCACATGCCCCCTACTGGGGACCTGGCCCAAAACCCAGGCATTGAACTGGGAATTGAACTGGTGACCCTTTGGTTTGCAGGCCAGCACTCAATCCACTTGAGCCACATCAGCCAGGGCTTTAATTCATTTTTTAAATTTATTTAGATACTTGTTTTTTGTATTATAAAGGAATTTTAGCATTTTTTTTAACATAATATGGTACAAGAAATTTTACGTAACAGTTACAAAACACAAGAGCAGATACAAGGTAATTCAGGCACTACCCACATATAATGCACATTCTTATTTTTCTCTCAAAAATTTGGACAACAAAGTACCCATTAGACATGGCAAAATATGATACTTCATGCTTTGAACACCATTTCTTTTTAAAATTCAGTTAAACAATTGCATAGACCTAATATAAGAAAAGCCCTGAGCTGGGTTTCAGAGGTGAGAGAATGAAAGGTTTTGGGATCTCAAGGAGGCAATGTCCAGCTAGTAGAGATTAGCCAGGTATCAGACAGGCCCCAGGGGGTTCTTGATTTCTCTCACTCCTCCCACACCTCCCACCTCCTCCATCACGTCTATTACCAATTGGAGCTCAAAAATTTACCCTGCAACTGTCCACTGCTCCCTTTCTTCACTACCACCATTTTTGTCCCAGATGTAGACATCTCTCACCTGGACGTAGACAGTGGCTACCAATGGTCTCCTCTGTTCCATTCCAGACCTATGTAGTAAGATGAATACTGTCCCCTAAAGATATCAAGTCCTTTTCTCTGGAGCCTGTAAATATTACCTCGTTTGTAGATGTGATTAAGGATCTGGGGAGGAGAGATTATCACGAATTATCAGGGTGGGCCCTGAATGCAATCCCAAGTGTCTTTCTAAGAGAGAGACAGGGAAGCTTCGACACACAGAGAAGAAAAGGCAATGGTATGGCAGAGGTTGAAGTGATGCAGCCCCAAGCCAAGGAAGGCCTGCAGCCCCAAGGAACTGGAAGAGGCAGCACCTGAAGTTTGGCCCAGTGATACTGATCTCCTCCTTCTGTCCTCCAGAACCATGAGAGGACCAATTCCTGGTGTTCTAAGCCACTGTGTTTGTGATAATTTGTTATAGCAGCCCAGGAAACTAAGCCTCTTAGTCCACTCTTCATGCAGAAGTCAGAGTGAATTTTTAAAGGTGAAAATCAGACCATCCCAATTTCTTGCTTACTCCCTATTCATGAATTATTATCACAATGAACATAAATCCAAAGCCTCAGAGAGATAGTGGTTAGACAACTGGGAAATATGAATATGTAGAATTATTATGAATTTTTTTGATGTAGTAATGATATTGTAGCATTATTGTAGAATTAGATGATATTGTGGAATTATTGTTAATTTTTTTAGATGTAGTAATGATATTGTGGTTATGTAGTCTTGGGAGATGGAAGCTGAAGTATTTAGGGATGAAATGTCCTACAACTTACTTTTAAGCAGCTCATGAAAAATTATATATATTTTGGAGGAGCCTGGTTGGGCAGTTCTAGCTCAGTCTGTCAGTCAGATGTTGCCCGGGGCTGCAGTCTTCCTGAAGGCTTTCCCTCTGAGGCTAGAAGACCACCTATGTGGCTGGTGAGTTGCTGATGTCAAGTTTGTTTCTCTTCACATAGACCTTGCCATGAGATTGCTTGAGTGTCCTTACAATATGGCGGCGCTCTTCCCCAAAGCAATTGCAAAAACAAAGACTTCAATGTCTTTATAAACTACTCTCCAGAGTAATGCACCAACCACCGCTTTTGCATGCTTAGGCAAGCCAGCCCCAGATCAGTGTGGGAGGGGCTTCTACATGGGTGTGAACACCAGGAGGTTAGGATTTTTAGGAACCATGTTGAATGCTGGTTACCACATTGGGAAGAAAAATCAAACCTAGTCAAATAATAACCAAACTCCTTATTCTTGCTTATAAAGTCCTACATGATCTGGTTCTTCCTTTTTCAAACAGTTCTCCTTGGCCACTCTGCTGCGGCCATACTGGCCTTTCAGTTCCTTAAAGTAGCCAAGTATATTGATGCCTTCAGGCTTTTTTTACACTACTTCTCTTAATCAGATATGCTCTTCCTGCTCCTCCTTATATTGTGTAAGTAGGAAGTATCCTCCTTACATTTTCAGCTTAAATGTCACCTCAGAGGGGTCCTGTGTTGCAGACTGAAGGTTTGTGTCCTCCATTTCCCACCTCTTCCTCTCCCCTTCCTTGCCCCAGATTCATATGCTAAAATCAATTCGCCTGTGATGGTATTGAGGTGCTAAGGGCAGAGTCCTCACTGATGGTATTAGTATCCTTATAAAGGAGACTGCAGAGCGCTCCCTTGTTCCCTCCTGTCATGTAAGATTACAAACAGATGACCAATTCTGACCCAGGAAGCCCTGACTAGATACAGAATCTGCCAGAGCCTTGATTCCGAACTTCCAAGCCTCCAGTCCTTGAGAAATAAGTTTTCAGTGTTTATAAGCCACCCAGTATTTTGTTATAGCAGGACTAAGACATCCTCCTTCGCCGTTCATTCTGTTCCCTAGTCCCTTGTTATGACTCCACCCACTTTAGTTCTCTACATCACAGTTATTTGATATATTTCCTATGTATTTGTTGGCGCATTTATCATTTATCTTTCCCACTTATAAATTCTATGAAAACATTTCTGTGTGGATTATTGTGGGATCCCCAGTGCCTAAAATATTGCCTGGCACATACTGGTACTCTGTGAATGTTTGGTGAATGACAATGAAGGGCAGAAAAAGCGTTTGGCAATAGTTTAAAGAGCGTTGTGGAAGCACAGACGAGAGGGAAATTTCCATTTTCATAATCTGGACACTTTACCAGGTAATTGCTCCCTGGAGCTGTCGTGTGGAATGGATTGATGGACGGCCCTATGGGCTCTGTAACGTGGTCTAACAGAACAATCTCCAGACAGAGTCCAAAGACACACCGGTCTTCCTGTCTGCAATCACCTGTTGTCAGTTGCCCCCAGAATTCTTTCTTTATTTTTGAAATGGTGTAAAATCCACCTTGGTTCTCCTGCTGCAAGGCACAGAGCATCCTTCACAGCCTCATTGTGTGCTCATGGCCCCCACTCACTGCCCCTTCCCCACAGCTCAAAGATGGGTTTCAGGTCATTTCCTCTCCATAGTGGTGGGGCAGGGGTTTCTTAGGCTTTTCAGCCCACAAATACGTCTTCATCATGGGAATGCCACCTGAATCATTGCTAAATCTGGGGTGCTTCTAGAACTTCTACAGCCTGCCTATGGGACCCCATCTTCTCCATTTTCTCCTAGCCACATTTGGTCCCTGGGGTATTGACTCTCGCTCTAGTTGACTGCAAAGTGTACACGCCTTCTCGTTGTTGTCTTTGTTGAGATCCTGCAAGGAGCTTTGAAAAGAGACCTCTGCTGCGTAAGGTGGGAGATATGAATGGCAGCCTGGGCCACACCCAGGAGCTTATTATTACAGCTGGAGACTCCAAGACTTCCTGCAGCGAATCTGCATTTGAACTCAATCTCCAGCTGATTCCTGTGAGCGTAGAAACGTGAGAAGCACTGGTGTAAAATAGACGTTGGTGTGGCCTTCCATAGGTGTAAAGGAGCTATCCTTCATCTGCCAGTCACCAGCTAGGGACTGTCTCCCGAGGGAGTGAAGTCTTCCCAGGGTCATTCTAGTTTACCTAGTACAAGTTCTGGCAGCCTGAGGGTGGTCCTCCAACAACAAGAAGCAGATGCTGCCTGCTGGGGGCAAGGCATGCAAGTGGGAGAAGTGGAAAGAGATCAGAAGGAGTGTGGGCAGAGCATAGGTTCCACCCGCCACACCTCTCAGGGGAGCAGGCAGCTCTTAATTTGATCTCTCCTGGTTTTCTCCACTATGGCTCACGGCAACCTCCTCTGAGAAGAAGCGAAGCACTGAAAACATCCTCTCCGCCCTGACAGCCGGGTTGCCAGCCTTAGCCCAAATGCGACTGGGCTGCCAGCGCAGGGAGAAGCGACCTTAGCCAATTTCTTTCTCAACAAGGAAGGAGTCTGTTGCTAAAAATTTTTACCAAGCTGGTGATGTGTGAATGTTCACAGGTATTTAATTGTGTTGTAGAAAATGGTAAATGTAAGTTTTGAGTAAGTAAATGTTCCTGGCTTTCTTCTGTTTTGTGGGAATCTTCCAAAATTACAAAAATAAGTTTCAATCATAATATAGTTGATTTTTAGTGTGGTTATTCCCAGAAGGAAGGGGGGTGAGGGGCAGTAGAAGAAGGTGAAGGGGGAATAAAAGGCGATGGGAGGAGACTTAGGGTGGTGAATGCACAGGATACGGATGATGTGTTATAGAATTGCATACCTGAAACCTAGAACATTTTATTAACCAATGTCACCCCAATAAATTTAATAAATAAATTAGTTGATTTTTAAAAATGTTGGATTTGTTAAGACATAATTTATATCCTGTAAAAAAATTCCTCTTTGAAGCATATAGTTCGGAGTTTTAACAAATGTTTATGGTTATGCAGTCACCACCGCAACCAAGATGTAGAAAAATTTCATCAAAGTAAAAAAGTTTCCTTCCACTGTGTCTTTCCTTCCCCTACTGACCTGACTTCTGTCTCTACAGCTTTGGCTTTTGTGGAATATCAAATAAATGGAATTACTCACTTGGTATCTTTTTGTTCCTGGTTTCTTTCACTTGGCATAATGCTTTCGAGGCGTACCCATATTGTGTGTATCAGTGAGTATCACTATAGCGTTAACTGTTCCTCTTTATTGCTGAACAGTATTCGCGGTATGAATACACCAAGACTTGTTTCTCCATTCACCAAACATCGGGATGGTTTCCACTTTTTGGTTATTAGGCATGATGCTGGTGTGATCATTTGCATACAGGTTTTGGTGTGACTATGTATTTTGATTTCTCTTGGGTAAATACCTAATGGGGAAATGGAGGGGTCATGTGGTAACTGTAAAATGCCAGACTGATGTTCCAAACTGATAATGCCGGGTCACATTGCTACCAGCAGTGCGTGACAGTCCCAAGTGACTTCTGCAAGCAGCACCTGGCGTCGCTCTCCCGCTGCCATTTCAGACACTTGACAGGAGCGAGCCGGTGGCTCACTGTGGTCGCATGTTCGCTCCCCTAATGACTAATGGTGTTGAGCATCTTCCATGTGCTCATGGGCCTCTCTTCTCTCTTTTTTGGTAAAGTGTTCAAACCTTCTATGATTTTTTAATATCGAATGGTTTGTTTTCTTACTGTGTTTTGACAGTTCTTTTGCATTCTGATTACCTTTCTTTGATCAGATCTATGTTTTGAAAATATTTCCTCCCAGTCTCTGGCTTGTCTTTCCATTTTCTTAATGTCATTAAAGAGTAGAAATTTTGTGGGGTTTTTTTTTTTTTTAGCTTTTTAAAAGTTGTTGTTCAAGTACAGTGTCTCCAAGAAGTTTTTTTTTCTTTTCCCAATCTGCTTCTTTAAACGGAGATATAATTCACATATCACAAGTTTACCTTTTTAAGGCGTACAATTGTTTTTAGCATATGCCCACATTTGCAACTGCCGCCACTATCCAATTCCAGAACATTTTCATCACCCAAAAAAGAAACACAGACCCGTTTCGCAGCCTCTCCCCATTCTCTTCTCCTCCAGATGCTGGCAGCCACTGTAGAGTTACCAGTCTGGACACATCATGTAAATGGAAGCGTACTACATGTGACTTTCGTTTCTGGCTTCTTTCATTCGGTCTAGTGTTTCCAAGACTCATGTATGTTGTAGCAAGATTCATTCCTTTTTGTGGCTGAATAATACTCCATTGTATGAATATGCCCCATTTTGTTTCTCTGTCATCAGGTGGTGGGCACTTGGGTTGCTTTCACTTTTTGACTGTTCTGCATCATGCTGCTGTGAACATTTGCGTACAAGTGTTTGTGTGGGTGTACGTTTTCATTTCTCTTGGGCATATATTTTAGAGTGCAATGGCTGGGTCATATAGTAACTTTTGAAAAAAATAATATTTCTCTTTAATTAGAAAACAATTAAGTCTATATTTTACTTTTAAAATATAAAAAGAAGCAAGTGCTTCCATTTAAAATGGGAAAAGTGTCTGGAAATTCAGAAAAGCAATACAGTGAGTGAATAAATTTATAAAAAAACTACAAGCACTCTATATGCTTTTTTAAAATGGGAACTGTTTATCATAGATTTTGTGTTGAAGCTTCATACGTGTTGAGGGCTCTGGGCTGGGAGGAGGAGGGAGGGGTTTTTGGGGCATTCTTGTGTTCTGTTGGTAGGAATATAATCGAAACAATCTTTTGGGAAGAGTTTTGGCGATATGAATCAAAAACCTTTCAAGTAGTACAATCTGATTCAGAAATTTTCCATTAGAAATGTAGTCTAAGGAATTAAGTATGTTCTCTAATATTGAAGAGACTTGACACAGAATTGTTTATATAACATGGAAAAACCCAGACACAATGTAAATGCCTCACAATAAGGGATTGGATAAGTAATTTAAAGTCTCTCCATTTAGTGGATTACTTTGAAGAAATTAATAATTTTGTCAAAGTGCATCTTGAAAAGGAAAGATGACATGTATTTTTAAATAGGACATTATAAACAATATGTACATTTTAAAATAAAAGTACACAAGTCATTTAGGAAGCATTTAGTTATAAGTAATAAAAAACTCAATTTATACTGACTTCAACAAGCATATTTTTTTGCTTCATATAAGTAGAAACTCCAGAAGTAAGACAGATTCTGGTGTTAATTTAATTTAGCAGCTCCGAAAGTTCTTTAACAACTGATTTTTCTAATACTCTTTTTTGCCCTTGGAACCATCTGCATTTGCCTGAAAGTGGTGTGTCCTGTTGTGGCAAGATGGCTTTCCAACGACTTCCAGGATCGTTTTGTTCAAACTCAGAAAGGAGTATCTCTCTCCAAGGCTTTGGTGAGAATCCTGGGCTTCCCTCTGACTGGACCATCTTGATCATGTGCCTCTTTTTTTTTTAACTATATTTTATTGATTATGTTGTTACAGTTGTCCCACTTTCCTCCCCTTCTCGCCCCCCACCCCCTTACCCCCCTTTCCCCTACCTTTAGTTTTGTCCATAGGTCATACAC